>CM068355.1:42100676-42110676 GCA_034769755.1 Odontamblyopus lacepedii | reverse complement strand
ACACACAACACACACAACACACACACATGAAACACACAACACACACAACACACACACATGAAACACACAACACACACACATGAAACACACAACACACACACATGAAACACACAACACACACACATGAAACACACAACACACACACATGAAACACACAACACACACACATGAAACACACAACACACACACATGAAACACACAACACACACACATGAAACACACAACACACACACATGAAACACACAACACACAACACACACACATGAAACACACAACACACACAAAAGAAACACAAAAAAAACAAAACACAAAAAACACACACAACACACACACAACAAACACAAAACACACACAAGAAAAACACACCACACACACACATGAAACACACAACACACACACATGAAACACACAACACACACACATGAAACACACAACACACACACATGAAACACACAACACACACAACACACACACATGAAACACACAACACACACAACACACACACATGAAACACACAACACACACACATGAAACACACAACACACACACATGAAACACACAACACACACACATGAAACACACAACACACACAACACACACACATGAAACACACAACACACACACATGAAACACACAACACACACACATGAAACACACAACACACAACACACACACATGAAACACACAACACACACAACACACAACACATGAAACACACAACACACACAACACACACACATGAAACACACAACACACACAACACACACACATGAAACACACAACACACACAACACACACACATGAAACACACAACACACACACATGAAACACACAACACACACAACACACACACATGAAACACACAACACACACAACACACACACATGAAACACACAACACACACACATGAAACACACAACACACACACATGAAACACACAACACACACACATGAAACACACAACACACACACATGAAACACACAACACACACACATGAAACACACAACACACAACACACACACAACAAACACACAACACACACACATGAAACACACAACACACACAACACACACACATGAAACACACAACACACACAACACACACACATGAAACACACAACACACACACATGAAACACACAACACACACACATGAAACACACAACACACACACATGAAACACACAACACACACACATGAAACACACAACACACACATGAAACACACAACACACACAACACACACACATGAAACACACAACACACACACATGAAACACACAACACACACACATGAAACACACAACACACACACATGAAACACACAACACACACACATGAAACACACAACACACACAACACACACACATGAAACACACAACACACACACACACAACACACACACATGAAACACACAACACACACACATGAAACACACAACACACACACATGAAACACACAACACACACAACACACACACATGAAACACACAACACACACAACACACAACACATGAAACACACAACACACACAACACACACACATGAAACACACAACACACACAACACACACACATGAAACACACAACACACACAACACACACACATGAAACACACAACACACAACACACACACATGAAACACACAACACACACACATGAAACACACAACACACACACATGAAACACACAACACACAACACACACACATGAAACACACAACACACACAACACACAACACATGAAACACACAACACACACACACAACACACACACATGAAACACACAACACACACAACACACACACATGAAACACACAACACACACAACACACACACATGAAACACACAACACACACACATGAAACACACAACACACACAACACACACACATGAAACACACAACACACACAACACACACACATGAAACACACAACACACACACATGAAACACACAACACACACACATGAAACACACAACACACACACATGAAACACACAACACACACACATGAAACACACAACACACACACATGAAACACACAACACACACACATGAAACACACAACACACACACATGAAACACACAACACACACACATGAAACACACAACACACACACATGAAACACACAACACACACAACACACACACATGAAACACACATGAAACGCACAACACACACACATGAAACACACAACACACACACATGAAACACACAACACACACACATGAAACACACAACACACACACACACTCATTAAACACACAACTCACAACACACACACAACACACACAACACACACACATGAAACACACAACACACACACATGAAACACACAACACACACACATGAAACACACAACACACACACATGAAACACACAACACACACACATGAAACACACAACACACACACATGAAACACACAACACACACAACACACACACATGAAACACACAACACACAACACACACACATGAAACACACAACACACACACATGAAACACACAACACACAACACACACACATGAAACACACAACACACACAACACACACACATGAAACACACAACACACACAACACACACACATGAAACACACAACACACACACATGAAACACACAACACACACAACACACACACATGAAACACACAACACACACACATGAAACACACAACACACACAACACACACATGAAACACACAACACACACAACACACACACATGAAACACACAACACACACAACACACACACATGAAACACACAACACACACACATGAAACACACAACACACACACATGAAACACACATGAAACACACAACACACACACATGAAACACACAACACACACAACACACACACATGAAACACACAACACACACAACACACACACATGAAACACACAACACACACACATGAAACACACAACACACACACATGAAACACACAACACACACACATGAAACACACAACACACAACACACACACATGAAACACACAACACACACACATGAAACACACAACACACACACATGAAACACACAACACACACACATGAAACACACAACACACAACACACACATGAAACACACAACACACAACACACAGGGGTTAGGGTCTGTGGGTTGTGTGTCGGGTCGTGGGTCCGTTCGGGTCGGGTCGTGTGTCGGGTCGTGTGTCGGGTCGTGTGTCGGGTCGTGTGTCGGGTCATGTGTCGGGTCGTGTGTCGGGTTGTGCGTCAGGTAGTGTGTCGTGTCATGTGTCAGGTCGTGTCTCGGGTCGTATGTCGGGTCGTGTGTTGGGTCGTGTGTTGGGTCCTGCGTCGGGTTGTGTCTCGGGTCGTATGTCGGGTCGTGAGTCGGGTCGTATGTCGGGTCGTATGTCGGGAATTAGGTAATGTCGGCTCGTGTGTCAGGTGGTGTAATGGTGTCATGTGTCAGGTCGTGTGTCGGGTCGTGAGTCGGGTCGTATGTCGGGTCGTGTGTCGGGTCGTGTGTTGGGTCCTGCGTCGGGTTGTGTCTCGGGTCGTATGTCGGGTCGTGAGTCGGGTCGTATGTCGGGTCGTATGTCGGGTCGTGTGTCGGCTCGTGTCTCGGGTCGTGCGTTGGGTCGTGTGTCGGGTCGTGTCTCGGGTCGTGTGTTGGTTTGTGTGTCGGGTCCTGCATCAGGTCGTGAGTCGGGTCGTATGTCGGGTCGTATGTCGGGTCGTGAGTCGGGTCGTATGTCGGGTCGTGTGTCGGGTCGTGTGTTGGGTCCTGCGTCGGGTTGTGTCTCGGGTTGTATGTCGGGTCGTGTGTCGGCTCGTGTGTCAGGTCGTGTGTTGGTTCGTGTCTCGGGTCGTGTGTCGGGTCGTGCGTTGGGTCGTGTGTCGGGTCCTGCGTCGGTTCGGGTCGTGTGCCGGTTCGTGTGTCGGGTCGTGTCTCGGGTCGTGTGTTGGTTTGTGTGTCGGGTCCTGCGTCAGGTCGGGTCGGGTCGTGTGTCGGGTCGTGTGTCGGGTCGTGTGTCGGGTCCTGCGTCAGGTCGAGTCGGGTCGTGTGTCGGGTCGTGTGTCGGGTCGTGTGTCGGGTCCTGCGTCAGGTCGAGTCGGGTCGTATGTCGGCTCGTATGTCGGGTCGTGTGTTGGTTCATGTGTCGGGTCGTATGTCGGGTCGTGTGTCGGGTTGTGTGTCCGGTTGTGCGTTGGGTTGTGTGTCGGGTCGTGTGTCGGGTTGTGTGTCGGGTCGTGAGTCGGGTCGTGAGTCGGGTCGTGTGTCGGGTCGTGTGTTGGTTCGTGTCTCGGGTCGTGCCTCGGGTCGTGTGTCGGGTTGTGTGTCGGGTCGTGCGTTGGGTCGTGTGTCAGGTCCTGCGTCGGTTCGGGTCGGGTCATGTGTCGGGTCGTGTGTTGGTTCGTGTCTCGGGTCGTGCCTCGGGTCGTGCCTCGGGTCGTGTGTCGGGTTGTGTGTCGGGTCGTGCGTTGGGTCGTGTGTCAGGTCCTGAGTCGGTTCGGGTCGGGTCACGTGTGGGTTGATGTGACTGGGCGTGTCTCGGGTCGTGTGTTGGTTTGTGTGTCGGGTCCTGCGTCAGGTCGGGTCGTGTGTCGGGTCATGTGTCGGGTCGTGTGTCGGGTCGTGTCTCGGGTTGTGCGTCGGGTCGTGCGTCGGGTCGTGTGTCGGGTCATGTGTCGGGTCCTGTGTCAGGTCGTGTCTCGGGTCGTATGTCGGGTCGTGTGTTGGGTCGTGTGTTGGGTCCTGCGTCGGGTTGTGTCTCGGGTCGTATGTCGGGTCGTGAGTCGGGTCGTATGTCGGGTCGTATGTCGGGTCGTGTGTCGGCTCGTGTGTCAGGTCGTGTGTCGTGTCATGTGTCAGGTCGTGTCGGGTCGTGTGAGTCGGGTCGTATGTCGGGTCGTGGTGTCGGGTCGTGTGTTGGGTCCCGCGCCGGGTTGTGTCTCGGTCGTATGTCGGGTCGTGAGTCGGGTCGTATGTCGGGTCGTATGTCGGGTCGTGTGTCGGCTCGTGTGTCAGGTCGTGTGTTGGTTCGTGTCTCGGGTCGTGCGTTGGGTCGTGTGTCGGGTCCTGTGTCGGTTCAGGTCGTGTGCCGGTTCGTGTGTCGGGTCGTGTCTCGGGTCGTGTGTTGGTTTGTGTGTCGGGTCCTGCATCAGGTCGTGAGTCGGGTCGTATGTCGGGTCGTATGTCGGGTCGTGAGTCGGGTCGTATGTCGGGTCGTGTGTCGGGTCGTGTGTTGGGTCCTGCGTCGGGTTGTGTCTCGGGTTGTATGTCGGGTCGTGTGTCGGCTCGTGTGTCAGGTCGTGTGTTGGTTCGTGTCTCGGGTCGTGTGCCGGTTCGTGTGTCGGGTCGTGTCTCGGGTCGTGTGTTGGTTTGTGTGTCAGGTCCTGCGTCAGGTCGGGTCGGGTCGTGTGTCGGGTCGTGTGTCGGGTCGTGTGTCGGGTCCTGCGTCAGGTCGAGTCGGGTCGTATGTCGGCTCGTATGTCGGGTCGTGTGTTGGTTCATGTGTCGGGTCGTATGTCGGGTCGTGTGTCGGGTTGTGTGTCCGGTTGTGCGTTGGGTTGTGTGTCGGGTCGTGTGTCGGGTTGTGTGTCGGGTCGTGAGTCGGGTCGTGAGTCGGGTCGTGTGTCGGGTCGTGTGTTGGTTCGTGTCTCGGGTCGTGCCTCGGGTCGTGTGTCGGGTTGTGTGTCGGGTCGCGGCGTTGGGTCGTGTGTCAGGTCCCGCGTCGGTTCGGTCGGGTCATGTGTCGGGTCGTGTGTTGGTTCGTGTCTCGGTCGTGCCTCGGTCGTGCCTCGGGTCGTGTGTCGGGTTGTGTGTCGGGTCGTGCGTTGGGTCGTGTGTCAGGTCCTGCGCCGGTTCGGCCGGGTCTTGTGTCGGGTCTTGTGTCGGGTCGTGTCTCGGGTCGTGTGTTGGTTTGTGTGTCGGGTCCTGCGTCAGGTCGGGTCGTGTGTCGGGTCATGTGTCGGGTCGTGTGTCGGGTCGTGTCTCGGGTAGTGAGTCGGGTCGTGCGTCGGGTCGTGTGTCGGGTAATGTGTCGGGTCCTGTGTCGGGTCGTGTCTCGCGTCGTCGCCGGGTTGTGTGTCGGGTCGTGCGTCGGGTAGGGTGTCGGGTCCTGCGTCGGGTCGGGTCGTGAGACGGGTAGTGTGTCGGGTACTGAGTCGTGTCGTGCGTCGGGTTGTGCCTCGGGTCGTGTCTCGTGTTGTGTGTCGGGTTGTGTGTCGGGTCCTGCGTCGTGTCGGGTCGTGCATCTAGTTGTGTGTCGAGTTGTGTGTCGGGTCCTGCGTCGGGTCGGGTCGGGTGTCGGGTCGTGTCTCGGGTCGTGTGTCGGGTCGTGCGTCGGGTCGGGTCGTGTGTCGGGTCTTGTGTCGGGTCGTGCGTCGGGTCGTGTGTCGGGTCCTGTCTCGGGTCGTGTCGGGTCGTGTGTCGGGTCGTGAGTCGGGTCGTGTGTGTCGGGTGTGTTGGTTCGTGTCTCGGGTCGTGCCTCGGGTCGTGTGTCGGGTGGTGTGTCGGGTCGTGCGTTGGGTCGTGTGTCAGGTCCTGCGTCGGTTCGGGTCGGGTCATGTGTCGGGTCCTGTGTCGGGTCGTGTCTCGCGTCGTGCGTCGGGTCGTGTGTCGGGTCGTGTGTCTGGGTCGTGTGTCAGGTCCTGCGTCGGTTCGGGTCGGGTCATGTGTCGGTTCATGTGTCGGGTCGTGTCTCGGGTCGTGTGTAGGGTAGTGTGTCGGGTCCTGCGTCAGGTCGGGTCGTGTGTCGGGTCATGTGTCGGGTCGTGTGTCGGGTCGTGTCTCGGGTTGTGCGTCGGGTCGTGCGTCGGGTCGTGTGTCGGGTCATGTGTCGGGTCCTGTGTCAGGTCGTGTCTCGGGTCGTATGTCGGGTCGTGTGTTGGGTCGTGTGTTGGGTCCTGCGTCGGGTTGTGTCTCGGGTCGTATGTCGGGTCGTGAGTCGGGTCGTATGTCGGGTCGTATGTCGGGTCGTGTGTCGGCTCGTGTGTCAGGTCGTGTGTCGTGTCATGTGTCAGGTCGTGTGTCGGGTCGTGAGTCGGGTCGTATGTCGGGTCGTGTGTCGGGTCGTGTGTTGGGTCCTGCGTCGGGTTGTGTCTCGGGTCGTATGTCGGGTCGTGAGTCGGGTCGTATGTCGGGTCGTATGTCGGGTCGTGTGTCGGCTCGTGTGTCAGGTCGTGTGTTGGTTCGTGTCTCGGGTCGTGCGTTGGGTCGTGTGTCGGGTCCTGTGTCGGTTCAGGTCGTGTGCCGGTTCGTGTGTCGGGTCGTGTCTCGGGTCGTGTGTTGGTTTGTGTGTCGGGTCCTGCATCAGGTCGTGAGTCGGGTCGTATGTCGGGTCGTATGTTGGGTCGTGAGTCGGGTCGTATGTCGGGTCGTGTGTCGGGTCGTGTGTTGGGTCCTGCGTCGGGTTGTGTCTCGGGTTGTATGTCGGGTCGTGTGTCGGCTCGTGTGTCAGGTCGTATGTCGGGTCGTATGTCGGGTCGTGTGTCGGCTCGTGTGTCAGGTCGTGTGTCGGGTCCTGCGTCGGTTCGGGTCGTGTGCCGGTTCGTGTGTCGGGTCGTGTCTCGGGTCGTGTGTTGGTTTGTGTGTCGGGTCCTGCGTCAGGTCGGGTCGGGTCGTGTGTCGGGTCGTGTGTCGGGTCGTGTGTCGGGTCCTGCGTCAGGTCGAGTCGGGTCGTATGTCGGCTCGTATGTCGGGTCGTGTGTTGGTTCATGTGTCGGGTCGTATGTCGGGTCGTGTGTCGGGTTGTGTGTCCGGTTGTGCGTTGGGTTGTGTGTCGGGTCGTGTGTCGGGTTGTGTGTCGGGTCGTGAGTCGGGTCGTGAGTCGGGTCGTGTGTCGGGTCGTGTGTTGGTTCGTGTCTCGGGTCGTGCCTCGGGTCGTGTGTCGGGTTGTGTGTCGGGTCGTGCGTTGGGTCGTGTGTCAGGTCCTGCGTCGGTTCGGGTCGGGTCATGTGTCGGGTCGTGTGTTGGTTCGTGTCTCGGGTCGTGCCTCGGGTCGTGCCTCGGGTCGTGTGTCGGGTTGTGTGTCGGGTCGTGCGTTGGGTCGTGTGTCAGGTCCTGCGTCGGTTCGGGTCGGGTCATGTGTCGGTTCATGTGTCGGGTCGTGTCTCGGGTCGTGTGTTGGTTTGTGTGTCGGGTCCTGCGTCAGGTCGGGTCGTGTGTCGGGTCATGTGTCGGGTCGTGTGTCGGGTCGTGTCTCGGGTTGTGCGTCGGGTCGTGCGTCGGGTCGTGTGTCGGGTCATGTGTCGGGTCCTGTGTCGGGTCGTGTCTCGCGTCGTGCGTCGGGTCGTGTGTCGGGTCGTGTGTCGGGTTGGTTGTCGGGTCCTGCGTCGGGTCGGGTCGTGTGTCGGGTTGTGTGTCGGGTCCTGCGTCGGGTCGTGTGTCGGGTTGTGCCTCGGGTCGTGTCTCGAGTTGTGTGTCGGGTTGTGTGTCGGGTCCTGCGTCGTGTCGGGTCGTGCATCAAGTTGTGTGTCGAGTTGTGTGTCGGGTCCTGCGTCGGGTCGGGTCGTGTGTCGGGTCGTGTCTCGGGTCGTGTCTCGGGTCCTGCGTCGGGTCGGGTCGTGTGTCGGGTCGTGTGTCGGGTCGTGCGTCGGGTCGTGTGTCGGGTCCTGTCTCGGGTCGTGTGTCGGGTCGTGTGTCGGGTCGTGAGTCGGGTCGTGTGTCGGGTCGTGTGTTGGTTCGTGTCTCGGGTCGTGCCTCGGGTCGTGTGTCGGGTTGTGTGTCGGGTCGTGCGTTGGGTCGTGTGTCAGGTCCTGCGTCGGTTCGGGTCGGGTCATGTGTCGGGTCGTGTGTTGGTTCGTGTCTCGGGTCGTGCCTCGGGTCGTGTGTCGGGTTGTGTGTCGGGTCGTGCGTTGGGTCGTGTGTCAGGTCCTGCGTCGGTTCGGGTCGGGTCATGTGTCGGTTCATGTGTCGGGTCGTGTCTCGGGTCGTGTGTTGGTTTGTGTGTCGGGTCCTGCGTCAGGTCGGGTCGTGTGTCGGGTCATGTGTCGGGTCGTGTGTCGGGTCGTGTCTCGGGTTGTGCGTCGGGTCGTGCGTCGGGTCGTGTGTCGGGTCATGTGTCGGGTCCTGTGTCGGGTCGTGTCTCGCGTCGTGCGTCGGGTCGTGTGTCGGGTCGTGTGTCGGGTTGGTTGTCGGGTCCTGCTTCGGGTCGGGTCATGTGTCGGGTCGTGTGTTGGTTCGTGTCTCGGGTCGTGTCTCGGGTCGTGCCTCGGGTCGTGTGTCGGGTTGTGTGTCGGGTCGTGCGTTGGGTCGTGTGTCAGGTCCTGCGTCGGTTCGGGTCGGGTCATGTGTCGGTTCATGTGTCGGGTCGTGTCTCGGGTCGTGTGTTGGTTTGTGTGTCGGGTCCTGCGTCAGGTCGGGTCGTGTGTCGGGTCATGTGTCGGGTCGTGTGTCGGGTCGTGTCTCGGGTTGTGCGTCGGGTCGTGCGTCGGGTCATGTGTCGGGTCCTGTGTCGGGTCGTGTCTCGCGTCGTGCGTCGGGTCGTGTGTCGGGTCCTGCGTCGGTTCGGGTCATGTGTCGGTTCATGTGTCGGGTCGTGTCTCGGGTCGTGTGTTGGTTTGTGTGTCGGGTCCTGCGTCTGGTCGGGTCGTGTGTCGGGTCATGTGTCGGGTCGTGTGTCGGGTCGTGTCTCGGGTTGTGCGTCGGGTCGTGCGTCGGGTCATGTGTCGGGTCGTGTGTCGGGTCGTGTCTCGGGTTGTGCGTCGGGTCGTGTGTCGGGTCCTGCGTCGGTTCGGGTCATGTGTCGGTTCATGTGTCGGGTCGTGTCTCGGGTCGTGTGTTGGTTTGTGTGTCGGGTCCTGCGTCAGGTCGGGTCGTGTGTCGGGTCATGTGTCGGGTCGTGTGTCGGGTCGTGTCTCGGGTTGTGCGTCGGGTCGTGTGTCGGGTCATGTGTCGGGTCCTGTGTCGGGTCGTGTCTCGCGTCGTGCGTCGGGTCGTGTGTCGGGTCGTGTGTCGGGTTGGTTGTCGGGTCCTGCGTCGGGTCGGGTCGTGTGTCGGGTTGTGTGTCGGGTCCTGCGTCGGGTCGTGT
>CM068355.1:42085676-42095676 GCA_034769755.1 Odontamblyopus lacepedii | reverse complement strand
TCTAGAGAAGAGCTGAAAATCACCTACATCATCTAGAGAAGAGCTGAAAATCACCATACATCATCTAGAGAAGAGATGAAAATCACCTACATCATCTAGAGAAGAGCTGAAAATCACCTACATCATCTAGAGAAGAGCTGAAAATCACCTACATCATCTAGAGAAGTGTTGAAAATCACCTACATCATCTAGAGAAGAGTCGAAAATCACCTACATCATCTAGAGAAGTGCTGAAAATCACCTACATCATCTAGAGAAGTGTTGAAAATCACCTACATCATCTAGAGAAGAGTCGAAAATCACCCACATCATCTAGAGAAGAGCTGAAAATCACCTACATCATCTAGAGAAGAGCTGAAAATCACCTACATCATCTAGAGAAGAGCTGAAAATCACCTACATCATCTAGAGAAGAGCTGAAAATCACCTACATCATCTAGAGAAAAGCCGAAAATTACCTACATCATCTAGAGAAGTGCTGAAAATCACCTACATCATCTAGAGAAGTGCTGAAAATCACCTACATCATCTAGAGAAGAGCTGAAAATCACCTACATCATCTAGAGAAGTGCTGAAAATCACCTACATCATCTAGAGAAGAGCTGAAAATCACCTACATCATCTAGAGAAAAGTCAAAAATCACCTACATCATCTAGAGAAGAGCTGAAAATCACCTACATCATCTAGAGAAGAGCTGAAAATCACCTACATCATCTAGAGAAGAGCTGAAAATCACCTACATCATCTAGAGAAAAGCCGAAAATTACCTACATCATCTAGAGAAGTGCTGAAAATCACCTACATCATCTAGAGAAGTGCTGAAAATCACCTACATCATCTAGAGAAGAGTCGAAAATCACCTACATCATCTAGAGAAGGGCTGAAAATCACCTACATCATCTAGAGAAGTGTTGAAAATCACCTACATCATCTAGAGAAGAGTCAAAAATCACCTACATCATCTAGAGAAGAGCTGAAAATCACCTACATCATCTAGAGAAGAGGTGAAAATCACCTACATCATCTAGAGAAGAGCTGAAAATCACCTACATCATCTAGAGAAGAGCTGAAAATCACCTACATCATCTAGAGAAGAGCTGAAAATCACCTACATCATCTAGAGAAGAGCTGAAAATCACCTACATCATCTAGAGAAGAGCTGAAAATCACCTACATCATCTAGAGAAGTGTTGAAAATCACCTACATCATCTAGAGAAGAGTCGAAAATCACCTACATCATCTAGAGAAGAGCTGAAAATCACCTACATCATCTAGAGAAGAGCTGAAAATCACCTACATCATCTAGAGCAGAGCTGAAAATCACCTACATCATCTAGAGAAGAGCTGAAAATCACCTACATCATCTAGAGCAGAGCTGAAAATCACCTACATCATCTAGAGCAGAGCTGAAAATCACCTACATCATCTAGAGAAAAGCCGAAAATCACCTACATCATCTAGAGAAGAGCTGAAAATCACCTACATCATCTACAGAAGTGTGACTTCAAACGTTTGCTCCATTTTTTAAAACTGTCACATTTACGTGCGGTGAAGCCTCAAATTTCAATCAAAATGTAGCCAATATTCACTGTGCTTTTTGCTCCCGTTGGCTCAGACTTAGTCCGATTGTGCTAACATTTGAGTCACTGATGCTGATCTCGGCCTGAATATAAAACACTATAAAGCAGATGGAAAATTACACTATAGCGCCCCCTAGACATGAAACGCCAACATTATCAGATTTGTACCAAATTTGGGAATTAAATTCCTCAAAAATCATTTAAAGGTGCAGTATGTAATTTTTCTGATGGAGGATGTGTTGGCCTGGGAAATTTGAATCACTAATACGTGATCTGGGCCTGAATATAACACACTGTAAAGCAGATGAAAAGTGTGGTGGGGCTTATGGTTCTTAGGGTCAGTGTGAGCGAGGGCCGATCATCGCCGCTTGCAGCCATAGTTTCTTGTTATGTTCCTAAATCAAGATCTGAACTGACCAATCAGACGCCTTCATTCCACGAGGTCCCTCCTACTGGCCTTAGCAACAGGTTTGATTGACAGCTGGTGCGTTTGTCGCTAAGTAACCCCCCCTTTCCCTTTTTCCCGCCCCTTTTGACGGCTTTGACTGACAGACGTGTTTATCCAACAACAGTACGACTTTTCCGGGATTTAAAGAGTGAAGTCAGGGGTCAGAGGTCAGAGGTCACAGGTCAGAGGTCAGGGGTCAGGGGTCAGAGGTCAGGGGTCAGAGGTCAGGGGTCATGGGTCAGAGGTCAGGGGTCAGAGATCAGAGGTCAGGGGTCAGAGGTCCCTCACCGCCGGCAGGAGGTCAGAGGTCAGGGGTTAGAAGTCAGAGGTCAGGGGTCAGAGGTCCCTCACCGCCGGCAGGAGGTCAGAGGTCAGGGGTCAGAGGTCAGGGGTTAGAGGTCAGAGGTCAGGGGTCAAAGGTCCCTCACCGTCGGCAGGAGGTCAGCAGCTCTCGGTGCAGTTCCCGGTGGCTCTTCGACTCCTTCACGGGGTTGCTGAGCTTGCGCGGTTTGATGATGTCATCAGAGTGAGCCTCGTAGTCCGGGGGCGGGACCAGGACGCCGCCCGCAGACGACTTCCTGTCCGAGCGCTGCAGCTCCGCGTACGCCGAGGCTGGAGGAGAAGAGAGGGTCAGGGAGGGCATCAGGGGCAGACGGAGGGCATCAGGGGCAGAGGGAGGGCATCAGGGGCAGAGGGAGGGCATCAGGGGCAGACGGAGGGCATCAGGGGAACAGGGAGGGCATCAGGGGCAGAGGGAGGGCATCAGGGGCAGACGGAGGGCATCAGGGGAACAGGGAGGGCATCAGGGGCAGAGGGAGGGCATCAGGGGCAGAGGGAGGGCATCAGGGGCAGACGGAGGGCATCAGGGGAACAGGGAGGGCATCAGGGGTACAGGGAGGGCATCAGGGGCACAGAGAGGGCATCAGGAGCACAGAGAGGGCATCGGGGCAGACGGAGGGCATCAGGGGAACAGGGAGGGCATCAGGGGTACAGGGAGGGCATCAGGGGCAGGGGGAGGGCATCAGGGGCAGAGGGAGGGCATCAGGGGCAGACGGAGGGCATCAGGGGCATGGGGAGGGCATCAGGGGCAGAGGGAGGGCATCAGGGGCAGACGGAGGGCATCAGGGGCACAGGGAGGGCATCAGGGGCAGAGGGAGGGCATCAGGGGCAGACGGAGGGCATCAGGGGCACAGGGAGGGCATCAGGGGCACAGAGAGGGCATCAGGGGCACAGAGAGGGCATCAGGGGCAGGGGGAGGGCAACAGGGGCAGGGGGAGGGCATCAGGGGCACAGAGAGGGCATCAGGGGCAGGGGGAGGGCAACAGGGGCAGGGGGAGGGCATCAGGGGCAGAGGGATGCAGGAGGATGGGAGGGAATCTGACATGTAGTCCAGGTCCTGGTCTGGTCCTGGTCGGGTCGTGGTCTGGTCCTGGTCCTGGTCTGGTCCTGGTCTGGTCCTGGTCGGGTCCTGGTCTGGCCCTGGTCCTGTTCTGGTCCTGTTCTGGTCCTGTTCTGGTCCTGTTCTGGTCCTGTTCTGGTCCTGGTCCAGATCCGGTTTCATAAAACAATGAGATAAAGTTCAACTGAAACATGAAACTTCTTCAATAACATCACAGACCGTCCTCAAGACCCGGTCTAGACCAGGTTTAGTCCTGGTTTAGTCCTGGTTTAATCCTGGTTTAGACCAGGTTTAGTCCTGGTTTAGTCCTGGTTTAGTCCTGGTTTAGTCCTGGTTTAATCCTGGTTTAGACCAGGTTTAGTCCTGGTCTAGTCCTGGTCTAGTCCAGGTTTAGTCCTGGTTTAGTCCTGGTTTAGTCCAGGTTTAGTCCAGGTTTAGTCCAGGTTTAGTCCTGGTCTAGTCCTGGTCTAGTCCAGGTTTAGTCCAGGTTTAGTCCTGGTCTAGTCCTGGTCTAGTCCTGGTTTAGTCCAGGTTTAGTCCTGGTTTAGTCCTGGTTTAGTCCTGGTTTAGTCCTGGTCTAGTCCTGGTCTAGTCCAGGTTTAGTCCTGGTTTAGTCCTGGTTTAGTCCAGGTTTAGTCCAGGTTTAGTCCTGGTCTAGTCCTGGTCTAGTCCTGGTTTAGTCCAGGTTTAGTCCTGGTTTAGTCCTGGTTTAGTCCTGGTTTAGTCCTGGTTTAGTCCTGGTCTAGTCCTGGTTTAGTCCAGGTTTAGTCCTGGTTTAGTCCTGGTTTAGTCCTGGTTTAGTCCTGGTCTAGTCCTGGTCTAGTCCTGGTCTAGTCCAGGTTTAGTCCTGGTTTAGTCCTGGTTTAGTCCAGGTTTAGTCCTGGTTTAGTCCTGGTTTAGTCCTGGTTTAGTCCAGGTTTAGTCCTGGTTTAGTCCTGGTTTAGGCTAGGTTTAGTCCTGGTTTAGTCCAGGTTTAGTCCTGGTTTAGTCCAGGTTTAGTCCTGGTTTGGTCCTGGTTTAGTCCTGGTTCAGTCCTGGTTTAGTCCTGGTTTAGTCCAGGTTTAGTCCTGGTTTAGTCCAGGTTTAGTCCAGGTTTAGTCCTGGTTTAGACTTGGTTTAGTCCTGGTTTAGTCCTGGTTTAGTCCTGGTTTAGTCGAGGTTTAGTCCAGGTTTAGTCCTGGTTTAGTCCTGGGTTAGTCCTGGTTTAGTCCAGGTTTAGTCCAGGTTTAGTCCTGGTTTAGTCCTGGTTTAGTCCTGGTTTAGTCCAGGTTTAGTCTTGGTTTAGTCCTGGTTTAGTCCTGGTTTAGTCCTGGTTTAGTCCAGGTTTAGTCCTGGTTTAGTCCTGGTTTAGTCCTGGTTTAGTCCAGGTTTAGTCCAGGTTTAGTCCTGGTTTAGTCCTGGTTTAGTCCAGGTTTAGTCCTGGTTTAGTCCTGGTTTAGTCCTGGTTTAGTCCAGGTTTAGTCCTGGTTTAGTCCTGGTTTAGTCCTGGTTTAGTCCAGGTTTAGTCCTGGTTTAGTCCAGGTTTAGTCCAGGTTTAGTCCTGGTTTAGTCCTGGTTTAGTCCTGGTTTAGTCCAGGTTTAGTCCAGGTTTAGTCCTGGTTTAGTCCTGGTTTAGTCCTGGTTTAGTCCTGGTTTAGTCCAGGTTTAGTCCTGGTTTAGTCCTGGTTTAGTCCAGGTTTAGTCCTGGTCTAGTCCTGGTCTAGTCCTGGTCTAGTCCAGGTTTAGTCCTGGTTTAGTCCTGGTTTAATCCAGGTTTAGTCCTGGTTTAGTCCTGGTTTAGTCCTGGTTTAGTCCTGGTTTAGTCCAGGTTTAGTCCTGGTTTAGTCCTGGTTTAGTCCTGGTCTAGTCCTGGTCTAGTCCAGGTTTGGTCCTGGTTTAGTCCTGGTTTAGTCCAGGTTTAGTCCAGGTTTAGTCCTGGTCTAGTCCTGGTCTAGTCCTGGTTTAGTCCAGGTTTAGTCCTGGTTTAGTCCTGGTTTAGTCCTGGTTTAGTCCTGGTCTAGTCCTGGTCTAGTCCAGGTTTAGTCCTGGTTTAGTCCTGGTTTAGTCCAGGTTTAGTCCAGGTTTAGTCCTGGTCTAGTCCTGGTCTAGTCCTGGTTTAGTCCTGGTTTAGTCCAGGTTTAGTCCAGGTTTAGTCCTGGTCTAGTCCTGGTCTAGTCCAGGTTTAGTCCAGGTTTAGTCCTGGTCTAGTCCTGGTCTAGTCCTGGTTTAGTCCAGGTTTAGTCCTGGTTTAGTCCTGGTTTAGTCCTGGTTTAGTCCTGGTCTAGTCCTGGTCTAGTCCTGGTCTAGTCCAGGTTTAGTCCTGGTTTAGTCCTGGTTTAGTCCAGGTTTAGTCCAGGTTTAGTCCAGGTTTAGTCCTGGTCTAGTCCTGGTCTAGTCCTGGTCTAGTCCTGGTTTAGTCCAGGTTTAGTCCTGGTTTAGTCCTGGTTTAGTCCAGGTTTAGTCCTGGTTTAGTCCTGGTTTAGTCCAGGTTTAGTCCAGGTTTAGTCCAGGTTTAGTCCTGGTTTAGTCCTGGTTTAGTCCAGGTTTAGTCCAGGTTTAGTCCTGGTTTAGTCCTGGTTTAGTCCAGGTTTAGTCCTGGTTTAGTCCTGGTTTAGTCCTGGTTTAGTCCTGGTTTAGTCCAGGTTTAGTCCTGGTTTAGTCCTGGTCTAGTCCTGGTTTAGTCCAGGTTTAGTCCTGGTTTAGTCCTGGTTTAGTCCAGGTTTAGTCCTGGTTTAGTCCTGGTCTAGTCCTGGTTTAGTCCAGGTTTAGTCCAGGTTTAGTCCTGGTTTAGTCCTGGTTTAGTCCTGGTTTTTCCCTTCTGTGTCACATTGATTTCTGCTCTTGTTTCAGATCCACTTCCTCAGATCTGAGCAGGTCTCGTTTCACTCTTACAATTCTGGACCAGACCTGGACCAGACCTGGTTTAGACCTGGACCAGACCTGGACCAGACCTGGACCAGACCTGGACCAGACCTGCACCAGACCTGGACCAGACCTGGACCAGACCTGGACCAGACCTGGACCAGATCCGGACCAGACCCGGTTCAGACCTGGACCAGACCTGGACCAGACCTGGACCAGACCCAGTTCAGACCTGGAACAGACCCGGTTCAGACCTGGACCAGACCTGGACCAGACCTGGACCAGATCCGGACCAGACCCGGTTCAGACCTGGACCAGACCTGGACCAGACCTGGACCAGACCTGGTCCAGGTCTGGTCCAAAGAGCAGCTGATAAACTACACAAACATTTCAGGGGCCTGAGGTTTAGAACTGAACCAGGACTAAAACAGGTCTAGAACAGGTCTGACAAAGGACTCAACCAGGACTGGACCTGCACCGAGGACTAAGCCTGGTCTAAACCAGGACTAGACCAGGACTAGACCAGGACTAGACCAGGACTAGACCAGGACTAGACCAGGACTAGACCAGAACTAAACCAGGACTAGACCAGGATTTAACCAGAACTAGACCAGAACTAAACCAGGACTAGACCAGGACTACACCAGGATTTAACCAGGACTAGACCAGGATTTCACCAGGACTAGACCAGAACTAACCCAGGTCTAAACCAGGTCTAAACCAGGACTAAACCAGGACCAAACCAGGACTAAACCAGGACTAAACCAGGACTAGACTTTTAAACGCGCGCATTTACGCACAGACGCGTCTTTCCAAAACTTTTTACAGGTCCCTCCGCTCCATCCCCGGTCCCTCCGCTCCATCCCCGGTCCCTCCGCTCTCTCCCCGGTCCCTCCGCGCTCTCCCCGGTCCCTCCGCTCTCTCCCCGGTCCCTCCGCTCTCTCCCCGGTCCCTCCGCTCCATCCCCGGTCCCTCCGCTCCATCCCCGGTCCCTCCGCTCTCTCCCCGGTCCCTCCGCTCTCTCCCCGGTCCCTCCGCTCCATCCCCGGTCCCTCCGCTCCATCCCCGGTCCCTCCGCTCCATCCCCGGTCCCTCCGCTCTCTCCCCGGTCCCTCCGCTCCATCCCCGGTCCCTCCGCTCTCTCCCCGGTCCCTCCGCTCCATCCCCGGTCCCTCCGCTCTCTCCCCGGTCCCTCCGCGCTCTCCCCGGTCCCTCCGCTCCATCCCCGGTCCCTCCGCTCTCTCCCCGGTCCCTCCGCTCTCTCCCCGGTCCCTCCGCGCTCTCCCCGGTCCCTCCGCTCCATCCCCGGTCCCTCCGCTCTCTCCCCGGTCCCTCCGCGCTCTCCCCGGTCCCTCCGCTCTCTCCCCGGTCCCTCCGCTCTCTCCCCGGTCCCTCCGCGCTCTCCCCGGTCCCTCCGCTCCATCCCCGGTCCCTCCGCGCTCTCCCCGGTCCCTCCGCGCTCTCCCCGGACCCTCCGCGCTCTCCCCGGACCCTCCGCGCTCTCCCCGGACCCTCCGCGCTCTCCCCGGTCCCTCCGCGCTCTCCCCGGACCCTCCGCGCTCTCCCCGGACCCTCCGCGCTCCCTCTCACCGGACTTGACCATCCCTCCTCCGGCTCGGGTCCCTCCGGGGCCCCGGGGCAGCTCCGGGTCCATGCCGCCGCCGCACGCGCTCTCACGCACTGACCGGAGCGCGCGAGGAGCGGGACACAGGTCACGTGACAAGCCCCGCCCCTTTGATCAGGCCGAGAATTTTCCCACGAGACCCCCCAGAACTGAACCAGGACTAAACCAGGACTAAACCAGGACTAAACCAGAACTAAACCAGGACTAAACCAGGACTAAACCAGGACTAAACCAGAACTAAACCAGGACTAAACCAGGACTAAACCAGAACTAAACCAGAAATAAACCAGGACTAAACCAGGACTAAACCAGGACTAAACCAGAACTAAACCAGAACTAAACCAGGACTAAACCAGGACTAAACCAGGACTAAACCAGAACTAAACCAGAACTAAACCAGGACTAAACCAGGACTAAACCAGGACTAAACCAGAACTAAACCAGGACTAAACCAGGACTAAACCAGAACTAAACCAGAAATAAACCAGGACTAAACCAGGACTAAACCAGGACTAAACCAGGACTAAACCAGAACTAAACCAGGACTAAACCAGGACTAAACCAGGTCTAAACCAGGACTAAACCAGGACTAAACCAGAACTAAACCAGGACTAAACCAGGTCTAAACCAGGACTAAACCAGGACTAAACCAGAACTAAACCAGGTCTAAACCAGGACTAAACCAGGACTAAACCAGAACTAAACCAGGACTAAACCAGGACTAAACCAGGACTAAACCAGGACTAAACCAGAACTAAACCAGGACTAAACCAGGACTAAACCAGGTCTAAACCAGGACTAAACCAGGACTAAACCAGAACTAAACCAGGACTAAACCAGGTCTAAACCAGGACTAAACCAGGACTAAACCAGAACTAAACCAGGACTAAACCAGGACTAAACCAGGACTAAACCAGAACTAAACCAGGACTAAACCAGGACTAAACCAGAACTAAACCAGAACTAAACCAGGACTAAACCAGGACTAAACCAGGACTAAACCAGAACTAAACCAGGACTAAACCAGGACTAAACCAGGACTAAACCAGAACTAAACCAGGACTAAACCAGGACTAAACCAGGACTGAACCAGGACTAAACCAGGACTAAACCAGGACTAAACCAGGACTGAACCAGGACTAAACCAGAACTAAACCAGAACTAAACCAGGACTAAACCAGAACTAAACCAGGACTAAACCAGGACTAAACCGGGACTGAACCAGGACTAAACCAGGACTAAACCAGGACTAAACCAGAACTAAACCAGGACTAAACCAGGACTAAACCAGAACTAAACCAGGACTAAACCCGGACTAAACCAGGACTAAACCAGGACTAAACCGGAACCAAACCGGGACTAAACCGGGACTAAACCGGGACTAAACCGGGACTGAACCGGGACTAAACCAGGACTAAACCAGGACTAAACCGGGACTAAACCAGGACTAAACCAGAACTAAACCAGGACTAAACCAGGACTAAACCACGACTAAACCAGAACTAAACCAGGACTAAACCAGGACTAAACCAGAACTAAACCAGGACTAAACCATAACTAAACCAGAACCAAACCGGGACTAAACCGGGACTAAACCGGGACTGAACCAGGACTAAACCAGGACTAAACCACGACTAAACCAGAACTAAACCAGGACTAAACCAGGACTAAACCAGAACTAAACCAGAACTAAACCAGGACTAAACCCGGACTAAACCAGGACTAAACCAGGACTAAACCAGAACCAAACCGGGACTAAACCGGGACTAAAACGGGACTAAACCGGGACTGAACCGGGACTAAACCAGGACTAAAAAAGGACTAAACCAGGACTAAACCGGGACTAAACCGGGACTAAACCAGAACTAAACCGGGACTAAACCAGGACTAAACCGGGACTGAACCGGGACTAAACCAGGACTAAACCAGGACTAAACCAGAACTAAACCAGAACTAAACCAGGACTAAACCAGAACTAAACCAGGACTAAACCAGGACTAAACCTGGACTAAACCAGGACTAAACCAGAACTAAACCAGAACTAAACCAGGACTAAACCAGAACTAAACCAGGACTAAACCTGGACTAAACCAGGACTAAACCAGG
>CM068355.1:41913176-42080676 GCA_034769755.1 Odontamblyopus lacepedii | reverse complement strand
GTTTAGTCCTGGTTCAGACCCAGTTGAGTCCTGGTTCAGACCCGGTTCAGTCCTGGTTCAGACCCGGTTTAGTCCTGGTTCAGACCCGGTTTAGTCCTGGTTCAGACCCGGTTCAGCCCTGGTTCAGACCCGGTTTAGTCCTGGTTCAGACCCGGTTTAGTCCTGGTTCATACCCGGTTCAGTCCTGGTTCAGACCCGGTTTAGTCCTGGTTCAGACCCAGTTGAGTCCTGGTTCAGTCCTGGTTCAGACCCGGTTTAGTCCTGGTTCAGACCCGGTTCAACCCTGGTTCAGACCCGGTTCAGCCGTGGTTCAGACCCGGTTTAGTCCTGGTTCAGACCCGGTTTAGTCCTGGTTCAGACCCGGTCCAGTCCTGATTCAGACTCGGTTCAGCCCTGGTTCAGACCCGGTTTAGTCCTGGTCCAGACCCGGTTCAGTCCTGGTTCAGACCCGGTCCAGTCCTGGTTCAGACCCGGTCCAGTCCTGATTCAGACTCGGTTCAGCCCTGGTTCAGACCCGGTTTAGTCCTGGTTCAGACCCGGTTCAGTCCTGGTTCAGACCCGGTCCAGTCCTGGTTCAGACTCGGTTCAGTTCAGACCCGGTTTAGTCCTGGTTCAGACCCGGTTCAGTCCTGGTTCAGACCCGGTTCAGTCCTGGTTCAGACCCGGTTTAGTCCTGGTTCAGACCCGGTTCAGCCCTGATTCAGACCCGGTTCAGTCCTGGTTCAGACTCGGTTTAGTCCTGGTTCAGACCCGGTTCAGTCCTGGTTCAGACTCGGTTTAGTCCTGGTTCAGACCCGGTTCAGTCCTGGTTCAGACCCGGTCCAGTCCTGGTTCAGACCCGGTCCTGGTCTGTCAGGTTCAAACAGCAGCAGTGCCGTTGGGGGCGGGGCTAAACCCATAATGAGCTCTGATGGGATTAAGTCTAATTCCCTGAGCCCAGGAGCCTCCGGGGGCCGTCCCACCTCGTGATGTCACCAGGTGGTGAGACAGGAAGTGCTCCACTGTGTTTTTAAACTCCAGCTTCACCAGAATGACCTGGATCATTTCAGTCTCGCCTCAACTAGAGGGAAAAGGAGAAACTACCACGTCATGACATCACAGGGTGGAGCAGAGCGTCTGGAGCTTTGCAGATGTGACAGACGAAAAAAAAAGAGACGGTCAAAAATCAGAACAGTAGAACAGTAGAACATCAGAACAGTAGAACGTCAGAACATTAGAACAGTAGAACATCAGAACAGTAGAACAGGAGAACATCAGAACAGGAGAACATCAGAACAGGAGAACGTCAGAACAGTAGAACGTCAGAACAGGAGAACGTCAGAACAGTAGAACGTCAGAACAGGAGAACGTCAGAACAGTAGAACATCAGAACAGGAGAACGTCAGAACAGTAGAACGTCAGAACAGTAGAACAGTAGAACATCAGAACAGGAGAACGTCAGAACAGTAGAACGTCAGAACAGTAGAACAGTAGAACATCAGAACAGGAGAACGTCAGAACAGTAGAACAGTAGAACATCAGAACAGGAGAACGTCAGAACAGTAGAACAGTAGAACATCAGAACAGTAGAACGTCAGAACATTAGAACAGTAGAACATCAGAACAGTAGAACATCAGAACAGGAGAACGTCAGAACAGTAGAACGTCAGAACAGTAGAACAGTAGAACGTCAGAACATTAGAACAGTAGAACATCAGAACAGTAGAACAGTAGAACAGTAGAACATCAGAACAGTAGAACAGTAGAACATTAGAACAGTAGAACATCAGAACATCAGAACAGTAGAACATCAGAACATCAGAACAGTAGAACAGTAGAACATCAGAACATCAGAACAGTAGAACATCAGAACATCAGAACAGTAGAACAGTAGAACATCAGAACAGTAGAACAGTAGAACATCAGAACGTCAGAACAGTAGAACAGTAGAACATCAGAACAGTAGAACAGTAGAACATCAGAACAGTAGAACAGTAGAACATCAGAACATCAGAACAGTAGAACAGTAGAACATCAGAACAGTCGAACAGTAGAACATCAGAACATCAGAACAGTAGAACAGTAGAACAGTAGAACGTCAGAAAAGTAGAACATCAGAACAGTAGAACATCAGAACAGTAGAACAGTAGAACATCAGAACAGTAGAACATCAGAACATTAGAACAGTAGAACATCAGAACAGTAGAACATCAGAACATTAGAACAGTAGAACATCAGAACAGTAGAACATCAGAACATTAGAACAGTAGAACAGTAGAACAGTAGAACATCAGAACATTAGAACAGTAGAACATCAGAACAGTAGAACATCAGAACATCAGAACAGTAGAACATCAGAACAGTAGAACATCAGAACATTAGAACAGTAGAACATCAGAACAGTAGAACATCAGAACATCAGAACAGTAGAACATCAGAACATCAGAACAGTAGAACAGTAGAACAGTAGAACATCAGAACAGGAGAACATCAGAACAGGAGAACATCAGAACAGGAGAACGTCAGAACAGTAGAACGTCAGAACAGGAGAACGTCAGAACAGTAGAACGTCAGAACAGTAGAACGTCAGAACAGTAGAACATCAGAACAGTAGAACATCAGAACAGGAGAACGTCAGAACAGTAGAACAGTAGAACATCAGAACAGGAGAACATCAGAACAGGAGAACATCAGAACAGGAGAACATCAGAACAGGAGAACGTCAGAACAGTAGAACGTCAGAACAGGAGAACGTCAGAACAGTAGAACGTCAGAACAGGAGAACGTCAGAACAGTAGAACATCAGAACAGGAGAACGTCAGAACAGTAGAACGTCAGAACAGTAGAACAGTAGAACATCAGAACAGGAGAACGTCAGAACAGTGGAACAGTAGAACATCAGAACAGTAGAACGTCAGAACAGGAGAACGTCAGAACAGTAGAACATCAGAACAGGAGAACGTCAGAACAGTAGAACGTCAGAACAGTAGAACAGTAGAACATCAGAACAGGAGAACGTCAGAACAGTAGAACAGTAGAACATCAGAACAGGAGAACGTCAGAACAGTAGAACAGTAGAACATCAGAACAGTAGAACGTCAGAACATTAGAACAGTAGAACATCAGAACAGTAGAACATCAGAACAGGAGAACGTCAGAACAGTAGAACGTCAGAACAGTAGAACAGTAGAACGTCAGAACATTAGAACAGTAGAACATCAGAACAGTAGAACAGTAGAACAGTAGAACATCAGAACATCAGAACAGTAGAACAGTAGAACAGTAGAACATCAGAACAGTAGAACAGTAGAACATTAGAACAGTAGAACATCAGAACATCAGAACAGTAGAACATCAGAACATCAGAACAGTAGAACAGTAGAACATCAGAACATCAGAACAGTAGAACATCAGAACATCAGAACAGTAGAACAGTAGAACATCAGAACAGTAGAACAGTAGAACATCAGAACGTCAGAACAGTAGAACAGTAGAACATCAGAACAGTAGAACAGTAGAACATCAGAACAGTAGAACAGTAGAACATCAGAACATCAGAACAGTAGAACAGTAGAACATCAGAACAGTAGAACAGTAGAACATCAGAACATCAGAACAGTAGAACAGTAGAACAGTAGAACGTCAGAAAAGTAGAACATCAGAACAGTAGAACATCAGAACAGTAGAACAGTAGAACATCAGAACAGTAGAACATCAGAACATTAGAACAGTAGAACATCAGAACAGTAGAACATCAGAACATTAGAACAGTAGAACATCAGAACAGTAGAACATCAGAACATTAGAACAGTAGAACAGTAGAACAGTAGAACATCAGAACATTAGAACAGTAGAACATCAGAACAGTAGAACATCAGAACATCAGAACAGTAGAACATCAGAACAGTAGAACATCAGAACATTAGAACAGTAGAACATCAGAACAGTAGAACATCAGAACATCAGAACAGTAGAACATCAGAACATCAGAACAGTAGAACAGTAGAACAGTAGAACATCAGAACAGGAGAACATCAGAACAGGAGAACATCAGAACAGGAGAACGTCAGAACAGTAGAACGTCAGAACAGGAGAACGTCAGAACAGTAGAACGTCAGAACAGGAGAACGTCAGAACAGTAGAACATCAGAACAGGAGAACGTCAGAACAGTAGAACGTCAGAACAGTAGAACAGTAGAACATCAGAACAGGAGAACATCAGAACAGGAGAACATCAGAACAGGAGAACATCAGAACAGGAGAACGTCAGAACAGTAGAACGTCAGAACAGGAGAACGTCAGAACAGTAGAACGTCAGAACAGGAGAACGTCAGAACAGTAGAACATCAGAACAGGAGAACGTCAGAACAGTAGAACGTCAGAACAGTAGAACAGTAGAACATCAGAACAGGAGAACGTCAGAACAGTAGAACAGTAGAACATCAGAACAGTAGAACGTCAGAACAGGAGAACGTCAGAACAGTAGAACATCAGAACAGGAGAACGTCAGAACAGTAGAACGTCAGAACAGTAGAACAGTAGAACATCAGAACAGGAGAACGTCAGAACAGTAGAACAGTAGAACATCAGAACAGGAGAACGTCAGAACAGTAGAACAGTAGAACATCAGAACAGTAGAACGTCAGAACATTAGAACAGTAGAACATCAGAACAGTAGAACATCAGAACAGGAGAACGTCAGAACAGTAGAACGTCAGAACAGTAGAACAGTAGAACGTCAGAACATTAGAACAGTAGAACATCAGAACAGTAGAACAGTAGAACAGTAGAACATCAGAACATCAGAACAGTAGAACAGTAGAACAGTAGAACATCAGAACATCAGAACAGTAGAACATCAGAACATCAGAACAGTAGAACAGTAGAACATCAGAACATCAGAACAGTAGAACATCAGAACATCAGAACAGTAGAACAGTAGAACATCAGAACAGTAGAACAGTAGAACATCAGAACGTCAGAACAGTAGAACAGTAGAACATCAGAACAGTAGAACAGTAGAACATCAGAACAGTAGAACAGTAGAACATCAGAACATCAGAACAGTAGAACAGTAGAACATCAGAACAGTAGAACAGTAGAACATCAGAACATCAGAACAGTAGAACAGTAGAACAGTAGAACGTCAGAAAAGTAGAACATCAGAACAGTAGAACATCAGAACAGTAGAACAGTAGAACATCAGAACAGTAGAACATCAGAACATTAGAACAGTAGAACATCAGAACAGTAGAACATCAGAACATTAGAACAGTAGAACATCAGAACAGTAGAACATCAGAACATTAGAACAGTAGAACAGTAGAACAGTAGAACATCAGAACATTAGAACAGTAGAACATCAGAACAGTAGAACATCAGAACATCAGAACAGTAGAACATCAGAACAGTAGAACATCAGAACATTAGAACAGTAGAACATCAGAACAGTAGAACATCAGAACATCAGAACAGTAGAACATCAGAACATCAGAACAGTAGAACAGTAGAACAGTAGAACATCAGAACATTAGAACAGTAGAACATCAGAACAGTAGAACATCAGAACATCAGAACAGTAGAACATCAGAACAGTAGAACATCAGAACATCAGAACAGTAGAACATCAGAACAGTAGAACATCAGAACAGTAGAACATCAGAACATTAGAACAGTAGAACATCAGAACAGTAGAACATCAGAACATCAGAACAGTAGAACATCAGAACAGTAGAACATCAGAACATCAGAACAGTAGAACAGTAGAACATCAGAACAGTAGAACATCAGAAAAGTAGAACATCCGAACAGCAGAACGTCAGAACAGTAGAACAGTAGAACATCAGAACAGTAGAACATCAGAACATTAGAACATCAGAACATTAGAACATCAGAAAAGTAGAACATCCGAACAGCAGAACGTCAGAACAGTAGAACAGTAGAACATCAGAACAGTAGAACATCAGAACATTAGAACATCAGAAAAGTAGAACATCCGAACAGCAGAACGTCAGAACAGTAGAACAGTAGAACATCAGAACAGTAGAACATCAGAACATTAGAACATCAGAAAAGTAGAACATCAGAACATTAGAAGAGTAGAACATCAGAACAGTAGAACGTCAGAACAGTAGAACGTCAGAACAGTAGAACGTCAGAACAGTAGAACATCAGAACAGTAGAACGTCAGAACAGTAGAACAGTAGAACGTCAGAACAGTAGAACATCAGAACAGTAGAACGTCAGAACAGTAGAACGTCAGAACAGTAGAACATCAGAACAGTAGAACGTCAGAACAGTAGAACGTCAGAACAGTAGAACATCAGAACAGTAGAACGTCAGAACAGTAGAACGTCAGAACAGTAGAATGTCAGAACAGTAGAACGTCAGAACAGTAGAATGTCAGAACAGTAGAACGTCAGAACGTCAGAACAGTAGAACGTCAGAACAATAGAACATCAGAACAGTAGAACATCAGAACAGTAGAACATCAGAATGTCAGAAGAGTAGAACATCACAACAGTAGAACGTCAGAACAGTAGAACATCAGAACAGTAGAACGTCAGAACAGTAGAACATCAGAACAGTAGAACGTCAGAATAGTAGAACGTCAGAACAGTAGAACGTCAGAACGTCAGAACAGTAGAACGTCAGAACAATAGAACATCAGAACAGTAGAACATCAGAACAGTAGAACGTCAGAATGTCAGAAGAGTAGAACATCACAACAGTAGAACATCAGAAAAGTAGAACATCAGAACAGTAGAACATCAGAACAGTAGAACGTCAGAACAGTAGAACGTCAGAACAGTGGAACGTCAGAAAAGTAGAACATCAGAACAGTAGAACGTCAGAACAGTGGAACGTCAGAACAGTAGAACGTCAGAACAGTAGAACATCAGAACATCAGAACAGTAGAACAGTAGAACATCAGAACAGTAGAACATCAGAACATTAGAACATCAGAAAAGTAGAACATCCGAACAGCAGAACGTCAGAACAGTAGAACATCAGAACAGTAGAACATCAGAACATTAGAACATCAGAAAAGTAGAACATCAGAACATTAGAAGAGTAGAACATCAGAACAGTAGAACGTCAGAACAGTAGAACGTCAGAACAGTAGAACGTCAGAACAGTAGAACGTCAGAACAGTAGAACATCAGAACAGTAGAACGTCAGAACAGTAGAACAGTAGAACGTCAGAACAGTAGAACATCAGAACAGTAGAACGTCAGAACAGTAGAACATCAGAACAGTAGAACGTCAGAACAGTAGAATGTCAGAACAGTAGAACGTCAGAACAGTAGAATGTCAGAACAGTAGAACGTCAGAACGTCAGAACAGTAGAACATCAGAACAGTAGAACATCAGAATGTCAGAAGAGTAGAACGTCACAACAGTAGAACGTCAGAACAGTAGAACATCAGAACAGTAGAACGTCAGAACAGTAGAACATCAGAACAGTAGAACGTCAGAACAGTAGAACGTCAGAACAGTAGAATGTCAGAACAGTAGAACGTCAGAACGTCAGAACAGTAGAACGTCAGAACAGTAGAATGTCAGAACAGTAGAACGTCAGAACGTCAGAACAATAGAACATCAGAACAGTAGAACATCAGAACAGTAGAACATCAGAATGTCAGAAGAGTAGAACATCACAACAGTAGAACATCAGAAAAGTAGAACATCAGAACAGTAGAACATCAGAACAGTAGAACGTCAGAACAGTAGAACAGTAGAACGTCAGAACAGTGGAACGTCAGAAAAGTAGAACATCAGAACAGTAGAACGTCAGAACAGTGGAACGTCAGAACAGTGGAACGTCAGAAAAGTAGAACATCAGAACAATAGAACATCAGAACAGTAGAACGTCAGAACAGTAGAACATCAGAACAGTAGAACAGTAGAACGTCAGAACAGTAGAACGTCAGAACAGTAGAACGTCAGAACAGTAGAACGTCAGAACAGTAGAACAGTAGAACATCAGAACAGTAGAACATCAGAAAAGTAGAACATCAGAACAGTAGAACGTCAGAACAATAGAACATCAGAAAAGTAGAACGTCAGAACAGTAGAACGTCAGAACAGTAGAACAGTAGAACGTGAGAACAGTAGAACATCAGAAAAGTAGAACATCAGAACAGTAGAACGTCAGAACAGTAGAACGTCAGAACAGTAGAACAGTAGAACATCAGAACAGTAGAACATCAGAAAAGTAGAACGTCAGAACAGTAGAACGTCAGAACAGAAGAACATCAGAACAATAGAACATCAGAAAAGTAGAACATCAGAACAGTAGAACATCAGAACAGTAGAACATCAGAACAGTAGAACGTCAGAACAGTAGAACATCAGAACAGTAGAACATCAGAACAGAAGAACGTCAGAACAGTAGAACATCAGAACAGTAGAACATCAGAACAGTAGAACATCAGAACAGTAGAACGTCAGAACAGTAGAACAGTAGAACGTCAGAACAGTGGAACGTCAGAACAGTAGAACATCAGAACAGTAGAACGTCAGAACAGTAGAACAGTAGAACGTCAGAACAGTGGAACGTCAGAACAGTAGAACAGTGGAACATCAGAACAGTGGAACGTCAGAACAGTAGAACGTCAGAACAGTAGAACAGTAGAACATCAGAACAGTAGAACATCAGAACAGTAGAACATCAGAACAGTAGAACGTCAGAACAGTAGAACATCAGAAAAGTAGAACATCAGAACAGTAGAACAGTAGAACGTCAGAACAGTGGAACGTCAGAAAAGTAGCACATCAGAACAGAAGAACATCAGAACAGTAGAACGTCAGAACAGTAGAACATCAGAAAAGTAGAACGTCAGAACAGTAGAACGTCAGAACAATAGAACATCAGAAAAGTAGAACATCAGAACAGTAGAACATCAGAACAGAAGAACGTCAGAACAGTAGAACATCAGAACGTCAGAACAGTAGAACATCAGAACAGTAGAACGTGAGAACAGTAGAACGTCAGAACAATAGAACATCAGAAAAGTAGAACATCAGAACAATAGAACATCAGAACAGTACAACAGTAGAACATCAGAACAGTAGAACATCAGAACAGTAGAACATCAGAGAAGTAGAACATCAGAACAGTAGAACATCAGAACAGTACAACAGTAGAACATCAGAACAGTACAACAGTAGAACATCAGAACAGTACAACAGTAGAACATCAGAACAGTAGAACGTCAGAAAAGTAGAACATCAGAACAGTAGAACGTGAGAACAGTAGAACGTCAGAACAATAGAACATCAGAAAAGTAGAACATCAGAACAATAGAACATCAGAACAGTACAACAGTAGAACATCAGAACAGTAGAACATCAGAACAGTAGAACATCAGAGAAGTAGAACATCAGAACAGTAGAACATCAGAACAGTACAACAGTAGAACATCAGAACAGTAGAACATCAGAACAATAGAACATCAGAGAAGTAGAACTTCAGAACAGTAGAACATCAGAACAGAAGAACGTCAGAACAGTAGAACATCAGAACAGTAGAACATCAGAACAGTAGAACGTCAGAACAGTAGAACAGTAGAACGCCAGAACAGTGGAACGTCAGAAAAGTAGAACATCAGAACAGTAGAACGTCAGAACAGTAGAACAGTAGAACATCAGAACAGTAGAACATCAGAACAGTACAACAGTAGAACATCAGAACAGTAGAACGTCAGAACATCAGAACGTCAGAACAGTAGAACGTCAGAACAGTAGAACGTCAGAACAGTGGAACGTCAGAACAGTAGAACGTCAGAACAGTAGAACGTCAGAACAGTAGAACGTCAGAACAGTAGAACATCAGAACATAAGAACATCAGAACAGAAGAACGAACAGTACAGAACAGTAGAACAGTCACGGTAGAACGTCAGAACAGTAGAACATCAGAACAGTAGAACATCAGAACAGGAGAACGTCAGAACAGTAGAACGTCAGAACAGGAGAACGTCAGAACAGGAGAACGTCAGAACAGGAGAACGTCAGAACAGTAGAACGTCAGAACAGTAGAACAGTAGAACAGAAGAACGTCAGAACAGAAGAACATCAGAACAGTAGAGCAGTAGAACATTAGAACATCAGAACAGGAGAACGTCAGAACAGTAGAACGTCAGAACAGTAGAACATCAGAACATTAGAACATTAGAACATTAGAACATTAGAACATTAGAACATCAGAACAGTAGAACATTAGAACAGTAGAACATCAGAACAGTAGAACAGTAGAACATCAGAACATCAGAACAGTAGAACATCAGAACAGTAGAACAGTAGAACATCAGAACATCAGAACAGTAGAGCAGTAGAACATTAGAACATTAGAACATCAGAACAGTAGAACATCAGAACAGTAGAACATCAGAACATTAGAACATCAGAACAGTAGAACATCAGAACATTAGAACAGTAGAACAGTAGAACATTAGAACATCAGAACAGTAGAACATCAGAACAGTAGAACATCAGAACATTAGAACATCAGAACAGTAGAACATCAGAACATCAGAACAGTAGAACATTAGAACAGTAGAACATCAGAACAGTAGAACATCAGAACATCAGAACATTAGAACATCAGAACATCAGAACATTAGAACATCAGAACAGTAGAACATTAGAACATCAGAACAGTAGAACATCAGAACAGTAGAACATCAGAACATTAGAACATCAGAACATTAGAACATCAGAACAGTAGAACAGTAGAACAGTAGAACATTAGAACATCAGAACAGTAGAACATCAGAACAGTAGAACATCAGAACATCAGAACAGTAGAACATCAGAACATTAGAACATCAGAACATCAGAACAGTAGAACAGTAGAACATCAGAACAGTAGAACATCAGAACAGTAGAACATCAGAACATCAGAACAGTAGAACAGTAGAACATCAGAACAGTAGAACATCAGAACATCAGAACAGTAGAACATCAGAACAGTAGAACATCAGAACATTAGAACATCAGAACATTAGAACAGTAGAACAGTAGAACAGTAGAACATCAGAACAGTAGAACATCAGAACAGTAGAACATCAGAACAGTAGAACATCAGAACAGTGGAACGTCAGAACAGTAGAACGTCAGAACAGTAGAACGTCAGAACAGTAGAACGTCAGAACAGTAGAACATCAGAACAGTAGAACATCAGAACAGTACAACAGTAGAACATCAGAACATCAGAACGTCAGAACAGTAGAACGTCAGAACAGTAGAACGTCAGAACAATAGAACATCAGAAAAGTAGAACGTCAGAACAGTAGAACGTCAGAACAGTAGAACGTCAGAACAGTAGAACGTCAGAACAGTAGAACATCAGAACAGTAGAACATCAGAACAGTGGAACGTCAGAACAGTAGAACGTCAGAACAGTAGAACGTCAGAACAGTAGAACATCAGAAAAGTAGAACATCAGAACAGAAGAACGTCAGAACAGTAGAACATCAGAACAGTAGAACATCAGAACAGTAGAACATCAGAAAAGTAGAACATCAGAACAGTAGAACGTCAGAACAGTAGAACATTAGAACAGTAGAACGTCAGAACAGTAGAACATCAGAAAAGTAGAACATCAGAACAATAGAACGTCAGAACAGTAGAACGTCAGAACAGAAGAACGTCAGAACAGAAGAACATCAAAACAATAGAACGTCAGAACAATAGAACATCAGAAAAGTAGAACATCAGAACAATAGAACGTCAGAACAGTAGAACGTCAGAACAGAAGAACGTCAGAACAGTAGAACATTAGAACAGTAGAACGTCAGAACAGTAGAACATCAGAAAAGTAGAACATCAGAACAATAGAACGTCAGAACAGTAGAACGTCAGAACAGAAGAACGTCAGAACAGAAGAACATCAAAACAATAGAACGTCAGAACAATAGAACATCAGAAAAGTAGAACATCAGAACAATAGAACGTCAGAACAGTAGAACATCAGAACAATAGAACTTCAGAACAGTAGAACAGTAGAACGTCAGAACATTAGAACAGTAGAACATCAGAACAGTAGAACGTCAGAACAGAAGAACATCAGAACAGAAGAACATCAGAACAGAAGAACGTCAGAACAGTAGAACATCAGAACAGAAGAACATCAGAACAGAAGAACGTCAGAACAGTAGAACATCAGAACAGAAGAACATCAGAACAGAAGAACGTCAGAACATCAGAGTCAAATCAACCGATTTTACCGTCACACTTCTGTTTGCAAACATCACACTTATTAAACCTGAGGAGCAGATTTAGGAGAGAAGCAAACACGAGGAGAAAACGCCAAAGTGGAAATACTTTTCAGACACAGGAGGAAAGTGAGAGGCCGATAATAATACTCCAAATAAATCCTCCTAACAAACACTTCCTGAACGAGGAACATGAACATCAGGGTTTCACTGCTTTATGTCTCTGAGACTTTAAACCTTCTCCAAACGTCTCCAGAGCCAACAACACTTCCTTTGGTTCTGCCTTTAACGTCTCCAGAGCCAACAACACTTCCTTTGGTTCTGCCTTTAACGTCTCCAGAGCCAACAACACTTCCTTTGGTTCTGCCTTTAACGTCTCCAGAGCCAACAACACTTCCTTTGGTTCTGCCTTTAACGTCTCCAGAGCCAACAACACTTCCTTTTGTTCTGCCTTTAACGTCTCCAGAGCCAACAAAACTTCCTTTGGTTCTGCCTTTAACGTCTCCAGAGCCAACAACACTTCCTTTGGTTCTGCCTTTAACGTCTCCAGAGCCAACAACACTTCCTTTGGTTCTGCCTTTAACGTCTCCAGAGCCAACAAAACTTCCTTTGGTTCTGCCTTTAACGTCTCCAGAGCCAACAAAACTTCCTTTGGTTCTGCCTTTAACGTCTCCAGAGCCAACAAAACTTCCTTTGGTTCTGCCTTTAACGTCTCCAGAGCCAACAAAACTTCCTTTGGTTCTGCCTTTAACGTCTCCAGAGCCAACAACACTTCCTTTGGTTCTGCCTTTAACGTCTCCAGAGCCAACAAAACTTCCTTTGGTTCTGCCTTTAACGTCTCCAGAGCCAACAAAACTTCCTTTGGTTCTGCCTTTAAACTACTCCAGAGCCAACAACACTTCCTTTGGTTCTGCCTTTAACGTCTCCAGAGCCAACAAAACTTCCTTTGGTTCTGCCTTTAACGTCTCCAGAGCCAACAACACTTCCTTTGGTTCTGCCTTTAACGTCTCCAGAGCCAACAAAACTTCCTTTGGTTCTGCCTTTAACGTCTCCAGAGCCAACAAAACTTCCTTTGGTTCTGCCTTTAACGTCTCCAGAGCCAACAACACTTCCTTTGGTTCTGCCTTTAACGTCTCCAGAGCCAACAAAACTTCCTTTGGTTCTGCCTTTAACGTCTCCAGAGCCAACAACACTTCCTTTGGTTCTGCCTTTATACGTCTCCAGAGCCAACAAAACTTCCTTTGGTTCTGCCTTTATACGTCTCCAGAGCCAACAACACTTCCTTTGGTTCTGCCTTTAACGTCTCCAGAGCCAACAAAACTTCCTTTGGTTCTGCCTTTAACGTCTCCAGAGCCAACAAAACTTCCTTTGGTTCTGCCTTTAACGTCTCCAGAGCCAACAACACTTCCTTTGGTTCTGCCTTTAACGTCTCCAGAGCCAACAAAACTTCCTTTGGTTCTGCCTTTAACGTCTCCAGAGCCAACAAAACTTCCTTTGGTTCTGCCTTTAACGTCTCCAGAGCCAACAAAACTTCCTTTGGTTCTGCCTTTAACGTCTCCAGAGCCAACAACACTTCCTTTGGTTCTGCCTTTAACGTCTCCAGAGCCAACAACACTTCCTTTGGTTCTGCCTTTAACGTCTCCAGAGCCAACAAAACTTCCTTTGGTTCTGCCTTTATACGTCTCCAGAGCCAACAAAACTTCCTTTGGTTCTGCCTTTAACGTCTCCAGAGCCAACAAAACTTCCTTTGGTTCTGCCTTTAACGTCTCCAGAGCCAACAACACTTCCTTTGGTTCTGCCTTTAACGTCTCCAGAGCCAACAAAACTTCCTTTGGTTCTGCCTTTAACGTCTCCAGAACCAACAACACTTCCTTTGGTTCTGCCTTTAACGTCTCCAGAGCCAACAAAACTTCATTTGGTTCTGCCTTTAACTACTCCAGAGCCAACAAAACTACCTTTGGTAATGCATTTTAGTTCTCCAGTGCCAACAACACTTCCTTTGGTTCTGCCTTTAACGTCTCCAGAGCCAACAAAACTTCCTTTGGTTCTGCCTTTAACGTCTCCAGAGCCAACAACACTTCCTTTGGTTCTGCCTTTAACGTCTCCAGAGCCAACAAAACTTCCTTTGGTTCTGCCTTTAACGTCTCCAGAGCCAACAAAACTTCCTTTGGTTCTGCCTTTAACGTCTCCAGAGCCAACAACACTTCCTTTGGTTCTGCCTTTAACGTCTCCAGAGCCAACAACACTTCCTTTGGTTCTGCCTTTAACGTCTCCAGAGCCAACAACACTTCCTTTGGTTCTGCCTTTAACGTCTCCAGAGCCAACAACACTTCCTTTGGTTCTGCCTTTAACGTCTCCAGAGCCAACAACACTTCCTTTGGTTCTGCCTTTAACGTCTCCAGAGCCAACAACACTTCCTTTGGTTCTGCCTTTAACGTCTCCAGAGCCAACAACACTTCCTTTGGTTCTGCCTTTAACGTCTCCAGAGCCAACAAAACTTCCTTTGGTTCTGCCTTTAACGTCTCCAGAGCCAACAACACTTCCTTTGGTTCTGCCTTTATACGTCTCCAGAGCCAACAACACTTCCTTTGGTTCTGCCTTTAACGTCTCCAGAGCCAACAAAACTTCCTTTGGTTCTGCCTTTAACGTCTCCAGAGCCAACAACACTTCCTTTGGTTCTGCCTTTAACGTCTCCAGAGCCAACAAAACTTCCTTTGGTTCTGCCTTTAACGTCTCCAGAGCCAACAACACTTCCTTTGGTTCTGCCTTTATACGTCTCCAGAGCCAACAACACTTCCTTTGGTTCTGCCTTTAACGTCTCCAGAGCCAACAAAACTTCCTTTGGTTCTGCCTTTAACGTCTCCAGAGCCAACAACACTTCCTTTGGTTCTGCCTTTAACGTCTCCAGAGCCAACAAAACTTCCTTTGGTTCTGCCTTTAACGTCTCCAGAGCCAACAACACTTCCTTTGGTTCTGCCTTTATACGTCTCCAGAGCCAACAACACTTCCTTTGGTTCTGCCTTTAACGTCTCCAGAGCCAACAAAACTTCCTTTGGTTCTGCCTTTAACGTCTCCAGAGCCAACAAAACTTCCTTTGGTTCTGCCTTTAACGTCTCCAGAGCCAACAAAACCTCCTTTGGTTCTGCCTTTAACGTCTCCAGAGCCAACAAAACTTCCTTTGGTTCTGCCTTTATACGTCTCCAGAGCCAACAACACTTCCTTTGGTTCTGCCTTTAACGTCTCCAGAGCCAACAAAACTTCCTTTGGTTCTGCCTTTAACGTCTCCAGAGCCAACAACACTTCCTTTGGTTCTGCCTTTAACGTCTCCAGAGCCAACAAAACTTCCTTTGGTTCTGCCTTTAACGTCTCCAGAACCAACAACACTTCCTTTGGTTCTGCCTTTAACGTCTCCAGAGCCAACAACACTTCCTTTGGTTCTGCCTTTAACGTCTCCAGAGCCAACAAAACTTCCTTTGGTTCTGCCTTTAACATCTCCAGAGCCAACAAAACTTCCTTTGGTTCTGCCTTTAACGTCTCCAGAGCCAACAAAACTTCCTTTGGTTCTGCCTTTAACGTCTCCAGAGCCAACAACACTTCCTTTGGTTCTGCCTTTAACGTCTCCAGAGCCAACAAAACTTCCTTTGGTTCTGCCTTTAACGTCTCCAGAGCCAACAAAACCTCCTTTGGTTCTGCCTTTAACGTCTCCAGAGCCAACAAAACTTCCTTTGGTTCTGCCTTTAACGTCTCCAGAGCCAACAAAACTTCCTTTGGTTCTGCCTTTAACGTCTCCAGAGCCAACAACACTTCCTTTGGTTCTGCCTTTAACGTCTCCAGAGCCAACAACACTTCCTTTGGTTCTGCCTTTAACGTCTCCAGAGCCAACAAAACTTCCTTTGGTTCTGCCTTTATACGTCTCCAGAGCCAACAACACTTCCTTTGGTTCTGCCTTTAACGTCTCCAGAGCCAACAAAACTTCCTTTGGTTCTGCCTTTAACGTCTCCAGAGCCAACAAAACCTCCTTTGGTTCTGCCTTTAACGTCTCCAGAGCCAACAACACTTCCTTTGGTTCTGCCTTTATACGTCTCCAGAGCCAACAACACTTCCTTTGGTTCTGCCTTTAACGTCTCCAGAGCCAACAAAACTTCCTTTGGTTCTGCCTTTAACGTCTCCAGAGCCAACAACACTTCCTTTGGTTCTGCCTTTAACGTCTCCAGAGCCAACAAAACTTCCTTTGGTTCTGCCTTTAACGTCTCCAGAACCAACAACACTTCCTTTGGTTCTGCCTTTAACGTCTCCAGAGCCAACAACACTTCCTTTGGTTCTGCCTTTAACGTCTCCAGAGCCAACAACACTTCCTTTGGTTCTGCCTTTAACGTCTCCAGAGCCAACAAAACTTCCTTTGGTTCTGCCTTTAACGTCTCCAGAGCCAACAACACTTCCTTTGGTTCTGCCTTTAACGTCTCCAGAGCCAACAACACTTCCTTTGGTTCTGCCTTTAACGTCTCCAGAGCCAACAAAACTTCCTTTGGTTCTGCCTTTAACGTCTCCAGAGCCAACAACACTTCCTTTGGTTCTGCCTTTAACGTCTCCAGAGCCAACAACACTTCCTTTGGTTCTGCCTTTAACGTCTCCAGAGCCAACAACACTTCCTTTGGTTCTGCCTTTAACGTCTCCAGAGCCAACAACACTTCCTTTGGTTCTGCCTTTAACGTCTCCAGAGCCAACAAAACTTCCTTTGGTTCTGCCTTTAACGTCTCCAGAGCCAACAAAACTTCCTTTGGTTCTGCCTTTAACGTCTCCAGAGCCAACAAAACTTCCTTTGGTTCTGCCTTTAACGTCTCCAGAGCCAACAACACTTCCTTTGGTTCTGCCTTTAACGTCTCCAGAGCCAACAAAACTTCCTTTGGTTCTGCCTTTAACGTCTCCAGAGCCAACAACACTTCCTTTGGTTCTGCCTTTAACGTCTCCAGAGCCAACAAAACTTCCTTTGGTTCTGCCTTTAACGTCTCCAGAGCCAACAAAACTTCCTTTGGTTCTGCCTTTAACGTCTCCAGAGCCAACAACACTTCCTTTGGTTCTGCCTTTAACGTCTCCAGAGCCAACAACACTTCCTTTGGTTCTGCCTTTAACGTCTCCAGAGCCAACAACACTTCCTTTGGTTCTGCCTTTAACGTCTCCAGAGCCAACAAAACTTCCTTTGGTTCTGCCTTTAACGTCTCCAGAGCCAACAACACTTCCTTTGGTTCTGCCTTTAACATCTCCAGAGCCAACAACACTTCCTTTGGTTCTGCCTTTAACGTCTCCAGAGCCAACAAAACTTCCTTTGGTTCTGCCTTTAACGTCTCCAGAGCCAACAAAACTTCCTTTGGTTCTGCCTTTAACGTCTCCAGAGCCAACAACACTTCCTTTGGTTCTGCCTTTAACGTCTCCAGAGCCAACAAAACTTCCTTTGGTTCTGCCTTTAACGTCTCCAGAGCCAACAACACTTCCTTTGGTTCTGCCTTTAACGTCTCCAGAGCCAACAAAACTTCCTTTGGTTCTGCCTTTAACGTCTCCAGAGCCAACAACACTTCCTTTGGTTCTGCCTTTAACGTCTCCAGAGCCAACAACACTTCCTTTGGTTCTGCCTTTAACGTCTCCAGAGCCAACAACACTTCCTTTGGTTCTGCCTTTATACGTTTCATTCAGTTTGTAGATTCCAAAAGCTCCAGTTTCTCCTCCTGTGACTCCTGTGTCTGTGGATTTTCTGGATAAACTGTGATTTGTGACACTTTTCACTTTCCTGTTTCAGACGCTCCAGAACTTCCTGAAACATTTCCCCAGCTCAGATTTGAAGACTTCCACTTTGTGCAGAATTCATTTGTATTTCTCGCTTTAAAAAATGACATAAATGATATGAATATGGTATAAAAATGACATAAAAATAACATACGTTCGATAAATATGATATAAATATGGCATAAGTTATATAAATATGATCGAAAATGACATAAATGATATAAATATGATATAAATGATATAAATATGGTATGAAAATGACATAAATTCTACGGCATTACGCGACACCGTGAAAAAGTCAAATGTGAAATGATCTGCAGAACATTTCGGCGTTTTGAGTCAAAGTGCGTACGTATCGTGTTCTTCCGTGTTTTGTTTAGTTTTTATTTGAGTTTCCAGTTCCGCCACCAGAGGGCAGCACGCGCCACGCAACCTCCAGCGTGCGTCTGACGTCACAGTGACAGGAGCACGTACAACTCCAGCAGCGTGCGTCACTGATGTTTATTTATTAGGTTTGATTTACGATATTTATTTATTAATGGATTTATTTTTCAAAAAAACAAAACACTTGAAAAAAAAGGAAAAAAATCAATTTACAAATAAAAAACATTAAAAAAATGTAGATAAAATAAAAAGCTCCACTATGTAGACTCTGTCATTTATCGTTTTATTAGGTTTGATTGATTGATTGATTTATTTATTTATTTATTTATTTAGTAAAAAAGAAAAAAATTGAAAAGAAAATGAATAAGGACAAATTAAAAATTAAAAAAACATAAAAAATTAAATTAAAATGGAAAAATATTTATTTATTTATTTTTAAACAAAGAAAATAATAACAAAATCAAAATGGAACATGGATGGTTTAGTCCTGGTTTAGTCCTGGTTTAGTCCTGGTTTAGTCCTGGTTTAGTCCTGGTTTAATCCTGGTTTAGTCTTGGGTTAGTCCTGGTTTAGTCCTGGTTTAGTCCTGGTTTAGTCTTGGGTTAGTCCTGGTTTAGTCCTGGTTTAGTCCTGGTTTAGTCTTGGGTTAGTCCTGGTTTAGTCCTGGTTTAGTCCTGGTTTAGTCTTGGGTTAGTCCTGGTTTAGTCCTGGTTTAGTCCTGGTTTAGTCTTGGGTTAGTCCTGGTTTAGTCCTGGTTTAGTCTTGGTTTAGTCTTGGGTTAGTCCTGGTTTAGTCCTGGTTTAGTCCTGGTTTAGTCCTGGTTTAGTCCTGGTTTAGTCTTGGGTTAGTCCTGGTTTAGTCCTGATTTAGTCCTGGGTTAGTCCTGGTTTAGTCCTGGTTTAGTCCTGTTTTGACCTGGTTTAGACCTGGTTTAGTCCTGGTTTAGTCCTGGTTTAGTCCTGGTTTAGTCCTGGTTTAGTCCTGGTTTTCTCCTGGTTCAGTCCTGGTTTAGTCCTGGTTTAGTCCTGGTTTAGTCCTGGTTTAGTCTTGGGTTAGTCCTGGTTTAGTCCTGGTTTAGTCCTGGTTTAGTCCTGGGTTAGTCCTGGTTTAGTCCTGGTTTAGTCCTGGTTTAGTCCTGTTTTGACCTGGTTTAGACCTGGTTTAGTCCTGGTTTAGTCCTGGTTTAGTCCTGGTTTTCTCCTCGTTTTCTCCTGGTTCAGTCCTGGTTTAGTCCTGGTTCAGTCCTGGTTTAGTCCTGGTTTAGTCCCGGTTCAGTCCTGGTTTAGTCCTGGTTTAGTCCTGCTTTAGTCCTGGTTTAGTCCTGGTTCAGTCCTGGTTTAGTCCTGGTTTAGTCCCGGTTCAGTCCTGGTTTAGTCCTGGTTTAGTCCTGCTTTAGTCCTGGTTTAGTCCTGCTTTAGTCCTGGTTTTCTCCTGGTTTAGTCCTGGTTTAGTCCTGGTTCAGTCCTGGTTTAGTCCTGGTTTAGTCCCGGTTCAGTCCTGGTTTAGTCCTGGTTTAGTCCTGGTTTTCTCCTGGTTTTCTCCTGGTTTAGTCCTGGTTTAGTCCTGCTTTAGTCCTGGTTTAGTCCTGCTTTAGTCCTGGTTTTCTCCTGGTTTAGTCCTGGTTCAGTCCTGGTGTAGTCCTGGTTTAGTCCTGGTTTAGTCCTGGTGTAGTCCTGGTTTAGTCCTGGTTTTCTCCTGGTTTTCTCCTGGTTTACTCCTGGTTTAGTCCTGCTTTAGTCCTGGTTTAGTCCTGCTTTAGTCCTGGTTTTCTCCTGGTTTAGTCCTGGTTCAGTCCTGGTGTAGTCCTGGTTTAGTCCTGGTTTAGTCCTGGTTTAGTCCTGGTTTAGTTCTGGTTTAGTCCTGGTTTAGTCCTGCTTTAGTCCTGGTTTAGTCCTGGTTCAGTCCTGGTTTAGTCCTGCTTTAGTCCTGGTTTAGTCCTGGTTCAGTCCTGGTTTTCTCCTGGTTTAGTCCTGGTTCAGTCCTGGTTTAGTCCTGGTTTAGTCCTGGTTTAGTCCTGGTTTAGTCCTGGTTTAGTCCTGCTTTAGTCCTGGTTTAGTCCTGGTTTTCTCCTGGTTTTCTCCTGGTTTACTCCTGGTTTAGTCCTGCTTTAGTCCTGGTTTAGTCCTGCTTTAGTCCTGCTTTAGTCCTGGTTTAGTCCTGGTTTAGTCCTGGTTTAGTCCTGCTTTAGTCCTGCTTTAGTCCTGGTTTAGTCCTGCTTTAGTCCTGGTTTAGTCCTGCTTTAGTCCTGGTTCAGTCCTGGTTTAGTCCTGCTTTAGTCCTGCTTTAGTCCTGGTTTAGTCCTGGTTTAGTCCTGGTTTAGTCCTGCTTTAGTCCTGCTTTAGTCCTGGTTTAGTCCTGCTTTAGTCCTGGTTTAGTCCTGCTTTAGTCCTGGTTCAGTCCTGGTTTAGTCCTGGTTTAGTCCTGCTTTAGTCCTGCTTTAGTCCTGCTTTAGTCCTGGTTTAGTCCTGCTTTAGTCCTGGTTTAGTCCTGGTTTAGTCCTGCTTTAGTCCTGCTTTAGTCCTGCTTTAGTCCTGCTTTAGTCCTGCTTTAGTCCTGGTTTAGTCCTGCTTTAGTCCTGCTTTAGTCCTGCTTTAGTCCTGGTTTAGTCCTGGTTTAGTCCTGCTTTAGTCCTGCTTTAGTCCTGGTTTAGTCCTGGTTTAGTCCTGGTTTAGTCCTGCTTTAGTCCTGGTTTAGTCCTGGTTTAGTCCTGGTTTAGTCCTGCTTTAGTCCTGGTTTAGTCCTGGTTTAGTCCCGCTTTAGTCCTGGTTTAGTCCTGCTTTAGTCCTGCTTTAGTCCTGGTTTAGTCCTGCTTTAGTCCTGCTTTAGTCCTGGTTTAGTCCTGCTTTAGTCCTGCTTTAGTCCTGGTTTAGTCCTGCTTTAGTCCTGCTTTAGTCCTGCTTTAGTCCTGGTTTAGTCCTGCTTTAGTCCTGGTTTAGTCCTGTGTTGCTATAGAAATACTTTATGTTGAACACAGTAAAATGAGTGGGCGCCGTTAGACCTGACGCCATGGAAACGGCATCAAATATAAACCAGGACTAAACCAGGACTAAACCAGGACTAAACCAGGACTAAACCAGGACTAAACCAGGACTAAACCAGGACTAATCCAGGTCCGGGTCTACAGTGGGTCCTGGTCTCACCCCGACCAGTGCAGTTGTATTTACAGTACTGCAGTATTAGTACAGTATTAGTAGTATTTACACAGAGGCTCAACAACAGCTGTGCTCCACATCTGTTCCCCTTATATAAGTACTGCATATGTGTACTGCATATGTGTACTGCATATGTGTACTGCATATGTGTACTGCATATGTGTACTGCATATGTGTACTGCATATGTGTACTGCATATGTGTACTGCATATGTGTACTACATATGTGTACTGCATATGTGTACTGCATATGTGTACTGCATATGTGTACTGCATATGTGTACTGCATATGTGTACTACATATGTGTACTACATATGTGTACTGCATATGTGTACTGCATATGTGTACTGCATATGTGTACTACATATGTGTACTACATATGTGTACTGCATATGTGTACTGCATATGTGTACTGCATATGTGTACTACATATGTGTACTGCATATGTGTACTGCATATGTGTACTGCATATGTGTACTGCATATGTGTACTGCATATATGTGTACTACATATGTGTACTACATATGTGTACTGCATATGTGTACTGCATATGTGTACTGCATATGTCGGCAGCATGTATGTACTGCAAATGTGTACTGCATATGTGTACTGCATATGTGTACTACATATGTGTACTGCATATGTGTACTGCATATGTGTACTGCATATGTGTACTGCATATGTGTACTGCATATGTGTACTACATATGTGTACTGCATATGTGTACTGCATATGTGTACTGCATATGTGTACTGCATATGTGTACTGCATATGTGTACTACATATGTGTACTGCATATGTGTACTGCATATGTGTACTGCATATGTGTACTGCATATGTGTACTGCATATGTGTACTGCATATGTGTACTACATATGTGTACTGCATATGTGTACTGCATATGTGTACTGCATATGTGTACTGCATATGTGTACTGCATATGTGTACTGCATATAAGTACTGCATATAAGTACTGCATATGTGTACTGCATATGTGTACTGCATATGTGTACTGCATATGTGTACTGCATATGTGTACTGCATATGTGTACTGCATATAAGTACTGCATATGTGTACTGCATATGTGTACTGCATATGTGTACTGCATATGTGTACTGCATATGTGTACTGCATATGTGTACTGCATATGTGTACTGCATATAAGTACTGCATATAAGTACTGCATATGTGTACTGCATATGTGTACTGCATATGTGTACTGCATATGTGTACTGCATATAAGTACTGCATATGTGTACTGCATATAAGTACTGCATATGTGTACTGCATGTGTGTACTGCATGTGTGTACTGCATATAAGTACTGCATATGTGTACTGCATATGTGTACTGCATATGTGTACTGCATATGTGTACTGCATATGTGTACTGCATATAAGTACTGCATATGTGTACTGCATATGTGTACTGCATATGTGTACTGCATATGTGTACTGCATATAAGTACTGCATATAAGTACTGCATATGTGTACTGCATATGTGTACTGCATATGTGTACTGCATATGTGTACTGCATATGTGTACTGCATATGTGTACTGCATATAAGTACTGCATATGTGTACTGCATGTGTGTACTGCATGTGTGTACTGCATATAAGTACTGCATATGTGTACTGCATATGTGTACTGCATATGTGTACTGCATATGTGTACTGCATATAAGTACTGCATATGTGTACTGCATATGTGTACTGCATATGTGTACTGCATATGTGTACTGCATATGTGTACTGCATATTAGTACTGCATATAAGTACTGCATATGTGTACTGCATATGTGTACTGCATATGTGTACTGCATATGTGTACTGCATATGTGTACTGCATATGTGTACTGCATATGTGTACTGCATATGTGTACTGCATATAAGTACTGCATATAAGTACTGCATATGTGTACTGCATATGTGTACTGCATATGTGTACTGCATATGTGTACTGCATATGTGTACTGCATATAAGTACTGCATATAAGTACTGCATATGTGTACTGCATATGTGTACTGCATATAAGTACTGCATATAAGTACTGCATATGTGTACTGCATATGTGTACTGCATATGTGTACTGCATATGTGTACTGCATATGTGTACTGCATATGTGTACTGCATATGTGTACTGCATATAAGTACTGCATATAAGTACTGCATATGTGTACTGCATATGTGTACTGCATATGTGTACTGCATATGTGTACTGCATATGTGTACTGCATATAAGTACTGCATATGTGTACTGCATATGTGTACTGCATATGTGTACTGCATATAAGTACTGCATATGTGTACTGCATATGTGTACTGCATATGTGTACTGCATATGTGTACTGCATATAAGTACTGCATATGTGTACTGCATATGTGTACTGCATATGTGTACTGCATATGTGTACTGCATATGTGTACTGCATATGTGTACTGCATATAAGTACTGCATATAAGTACTGCATATGTGTACTGCATATGTGTACTGCATATGTGTACTGCATATGTGTACTGCATATGTGTACTGCATATGTGTACTGCATATGTGTACTGCATATAAGTACTGCATATAAGTACTGCATATGTGTACTGCATATGTGTACTGCATATGTGTACTGTATATAAGTACTGCATATAAGTACTGCATATGTGTACTGCATATGTGTACTGCATATGTGTACTGCATATAAGTACTGCATATGTGTACTGCATATGTGTACTGCATATGTGTACTGCATATGTGTACTGCATATAAGTACTGCATATGTGTACTGCATATGTGTACTGCATATGTGTACTGCATATAAGTACTGCATATGTGTACTGCATATGTGTACTGCATATGTGTACTGCATGTGTGTACTGCATATAAGTACTGCATATAAGTACTGCATATGTGTACTGCATATGTGTACTGCATATAAGTACTGCATATAAGTACTGCATATGTGTACTGCATATGTGTACTGCATATGTGTACTGCATATGTGTACTGCATATGTGTACTGCATATGTGTACTGCATATGTGTACTGCATATAAGTACTGCATATGTGTACTGCATATGTGTACTGCATATGTGTACTGCATATGTGTACTGCATATGTGTACTGCATATAAGTACTGCATATGTGTACTGCATGTGTGTACTGCATGTGTGTACTGCATATAAGTACTGCATATGTGTACTGCATATGTGTACTGCATATGTGTACTGCATATGTGTACTGCATATAAGTACTGCATATGTGTACTGCATATGTGTACTGCATATGTGTACTGCATATGTGTACTGCATATGTGTACTGCATATGTGTACTGCATATAAGTACTGCATATGTGTACTGCATATGTGTACTGCATATGTGTACTGCATATGTGTACTGCATATGTGTACTGCATATAAGTACTGCATATGTGTACTGCATATGTGTACTGCATATGTGTACTGTATATAAGTACTGCATATAAGTACTGCATATGTGTACTGCATATGTGTACTGCATATGTGTACTGCATATGTGTACTGCATATAAGTACTGCATATGTGTACTGCATATGTGTACTGCATATGTGTACTGCATATAAGTACTGCATATGTGTACTGCATATGTGTACTGCATATGTGTACTGCATATGTGTACTGCATATAAGTACTGCATATGTGTACTGCATATAAGTACTGCATATGTGTACTGCATATGTGTACTGCATATAAGTACTGCATATGTGTACTGCATATGTGTACTGCATATGTGTACTGCATATAAGTACTGCATATAAGTACTGCATATGTGTACTGCATATGTGTACTGCATATAAGTACTGCATATGTGTACTGCATATGTGTACTGCATATGTGTACTGCATATGTGTACTGCATATAAGTACTGCATATGTGTACTACATATGTGTACTGCATATGTGTACTGCATATGTGTACTGCATATGTGTACTGCATATGTGTACTGCATATGTGTACTACATATGTGTACTGCATATGTGTACTGCATATAAGTACTGCATATGTGTACTGCATATGTGTACTACATATGTGTACTGCATATGTGTACTGCATATAAGTACTGCATATGTGTACTACATATGTGTACTACATATGTGTACTGCATATGTGTACTACATATGTGTACTGCATATGTGTACTGCATATAAGTACTGCATATGTGTACTGCATATGTGTACTGCATATGTGTACTGCATATAAGTACTGCATATGTGTACTGCATATGTGTACTGCATATGTGTACTGCATATGTGTACTGCATATAAGTACTGCATATGTGTACTGCATATAAGTACTGCATATGTGTACTGCATATGTGTACTGCATATGTGTACTGCATATGTGTACTGCATATGTGTACTGCATATGTGTACTGCATATGTGTACTGCATATGTGTACTGCATATAAGTACTGCATATGTGTACTGCATATGTGTACTGCATATGTGTACTGCATATGTGTACTGCATATGTGTACTGCATATGTGTACTGCATATGTGTACTGCATATGTGTACTGCATATGTGTACTGCATATGTGTACTGCATATGTGTACTGCATATGTGTACTGCATATGTGTACTGCATATGTGTACTGCATATGTGTACTGCATATGTGTACTGCATATGTGTACTGCATATGTGTACTGCATATGTGTACTACATATGTGTACTGCATATGTGTACTGCATATGTGTACTGCATATGTGTACTGCATATGTGTACTGCATATGTGTACTACATATGTGTACTGCATATGTGTACTGCATATGTGTACTGCATATGTGTACTGCATATGTGTACTACATATGTGTACTGCATATGTGTACTGCATATGTGTACTGCATATGTGTACTGCATATGTGTACTGCATATGTGTACTGCATATAAGTACTGCATATGTGTACTGCATATGTGTACTGCATATGTGTACTGCATATATGTACTGCATATGTGTACTCCATATATATGTACTGCATATGTGTACTGCATATGTGTACATATGTGTACTACATATGTGTACTGCATATGTGTACTGCATATGTGTACTGCATATGTGTACTGCATATGTGTACTGCATATGTGTACTGCATATGTGTACTGCATATGTGTACTGCATATGTGTACTGCATATGTGTACTGCATATGTGTACTGCATATGTGTACTGCATATAAGTACTGCATATGTGTACTGCATATGTGTACTGCATATGTGTACTGCATATGTGTACTGCATATGTGTACTGCATATAAGTACTGCATATGTGTACTGCATATGTGTACTGCATATGTGTACTGCATATGTGTACTGCATATGTGTACTGCATATGTGTACTGCATATAAGTACTGCATATGTGTACTGCATATGTGTACTGCATATGTGTACTGCATATGTGTACTGCATATAAGTACTGCATATGTGTACTGCATATGTGTACTGCATATGTGTACTGCATATAAGTACTGCATATGTGTACTGCATATGTGTACTGCATATGTGTACTGCATATAAGTACTGCATATGTGTACTGCATATGTGTACTGCATATGTGTACTGCATATGTGTACTGCATATGTGTACTGCATATGTGTACTGCATATAAGTACTGCATATGTGTACTGCATATGTGTACTGCATATGTGTACTGCATATGTGTACTGCATATGTGTACTGCATATGTGTACTGCATATGTGTACTGCATATAAGTACTGCATATGTGTACTGCATATGTGTACTGCATATGTGTACTGCATATGTGTACTGCATATGTGTACTGCATATGTGTACTGCATATGTGTACTGCATATGTGTACTGCATATGTGTACTGCATATAAGTACTGCATATGTGTACTGCATATGTGTACTGCATATGTGTACTGCATATGTGTACTGCATATGTGTACTGCATATAAGTACTGCATATGTGTACTGCATATGTGTACTGCATATGTGTACTGCATATGTGTACTGCATATGTGTACTGCATATGTACTGCATGCATATGTGTACTGCATATGTGTACTGCATATGTGTACTGCATATGTACTGCATATGTGTACTGCATATGTGTACTGCATATGTACTATATACTGCATATAAGTACTGCATATGTGTACTGCATATGTGTACTGCATATGTGTACTGCATATGTGTACTGCATATAAGTACTGCATATGTTACTGCATATGTGTACTGCATATGCATATTTGTACTGCATATTTGTACTGCATATGTGTACTGCATATGTGTACTGCATATGTACTGCATATGTACTGCATATACTGCATATGTACTGCATATGTGTACTGCATATGTACTGCATATGTGTACTGCATGTGTGTACTGCATGTGTGTACTGCATATAAGTACTGCATATGTGTTCTGCATATGTGTACTGCATATGTGTACTGCATATGTGTACTGCATATAAGTACTGCATATAAGTACTGCATATGTGTACTGCATATAAGTACTGCATATGTGTACTGCATATGTGTACTGCATATATACTGCATAGTACTGCATATAAGTACTGCATATGTGTACTGCATATGTGTACTGCATATGTGTACTGCATATGTGTACTGCATATAAGTACTGCATATGTGTACTGCATATGTGTACTGCATATGTGTACTGCATATAAGTACTGCATATGTGTACTGCATATGTGTACTGCATATGTGTACTGCATATGTGTACTGCATATAAGTACTGCATATGTGTACTGCATATAAGTACTGCATATGTGTACTGCATATGTGTACTGCATATAAGTACTGCATATGTGTACTGCATATGTGTACTGCATGTGTGTACTGCATATAAGTACTGCATATAAGTACTGCATATGTGTACTGCATATGTGTACTGCATATAAGTACTGCATATGTGTACTGCATATGTGTACTGCATATGTGTACTGCATATGTGTACTGCATATAAGTACTGCATATGTGTACTGCATATGTGTACTGCATATGTGTACTGCATATGCGTACTGCATATAAGTACTGCATATGTGTACTGCATATGTGTACTGCATGTGTGTACTGCATATAAGTACTGCATATGTGTACTGCATGTGTGTACTGCATATAAGTACTGCATATGTGTACTGCATGTGTGTACTGCATATAAGTACTGCATATGTGTACTGCATATAAGTACTGCATATAAGTACTGCATATGTGTACTGCATATGTGTACTGCATATGTGTACTGCATATGTGTACTGCATATGTGTACTGCATATGTGTACTGCATATGTGTACTGCATATGTGTACTGCATATGTGTACTGCATATGTGTACTGCATATGTGTACTGCATATGTGTACTGCATATGTGTACTGCATATGTGTACTGCATATGTGTACTGCATATGTGTACTGCATATGTGTACTGCATATGTGTACTGCATATGTGTACTGCATATAAGTACTGCATATAAGTACTGCATATGTGTACTGCATATGTGTACTGCATATGTGTACTGCATATAAGTACTGCATATAAGTACTGCATATGTGTACTGCATATAAGTACTGCATATAAGTACTGCATATGTGTACTGCATATGTGTACTGCATATGTGTACTGCATATGTGTACTGCATATAAGTACTGCATATGTGTACTACATATGTGTACTGCATATGTGTACTGCATATGTGTACTGCATATGTGTACTGCATATAAGTACTGCATATGTGTACTGCATATGTGTACTGCATATGTGTACTGCATATGTGTACTGCATATGTGTACTGTATATGTGTACTGCATATGTGTACTGCATATAAGTACTGCATATGTGTACTGCATATGTGTACTGCATATGTGTACTGCATATGTGTACTGCATATGTGTACTGCATATGTGTACTGCATATGTGTACTGCATATCAGAACTGCATATGTGTACTGCATATAAGTACTGCATATGTGTACTGCATATAAGTACTGCATATGTGTACTGCATGTGTGTACTGCATATAAGTACTGCATATGTGTACTGCATGTGTGTACTGCATATAAGTACTGCATATGTGTACTGCATATGTGTACTGCATATGTGTACTGCATATGTGTACTGCATATGTGTACTGCATATAAGTACTGCATATGTGTACTGCATATGTGTACTGCATATGTGTACTGCATATAAGTACTGCATATGTGTACTGCATATGTGTACTGCATATAAGTACTGCATATGTGTACTGCATATGTGTACTGCATATGTGTACTGCATATGTGTACTGCATATAAGTACTGCATATGTGTACTGCATATGTGTACTGCATATAAGTACTGCATATGTGTACTGCATATGTGTACTGCATGTGTGTACTGCATATGTGTACTGCATATGTGTACTGCATATGTGTACTGCATATGTGTACTGCATATAAGTACTGCATATGTGTACTGCATATAAGTACTGCATATGTGTACTGCATGTGTGTACTGCATATAAGTACTGCATATGTGTACTGCATATAAGTACTGCATATAAGTACTGAATATAAGTACTGAATATAAGTACTGCATATAAGTACTGCATATGTGTACTGCATATGTGTACTGCATATGTGTACTGCATATAAGTACTGCATATAAGTACTGCATATGTGTACTGCATATAAGTACTGCATATGTGTACTGCATATAAGTACTGCATATGTGTACTGCATATAAGTACTGCATATGTGTACCGCATATAAGTACTGCATATGTGTACTGCATATAAGTACTGCATATAAGTACTGCATATGTGTACTGCATATAAGTACTACATATAAGTACTGCATATAAGTACTGCATATGTGTACTGCATATAAGTACTGCATATAAGTACTGCATATGTGTACTGCATATGTGTACTGCATATAAGTACTGCATATAAGTACTGCATATAAGTACTGCATATGTGTACTGCATATGTGTACTGCATATGTGTACTGCATATAAGTACTGCATATGTGTACTGCATATAAGTACTGCATATAAGTACTGCATATGTGTACTGCATATGTGTACTGCATATGTGTACTGCATATGTGTACTGCATATGTGTACTGCATATAAAAACCAGGACTAAACCAGGACTAAACCAGGACTAAACCAGGACTAAAGCAGGTCTAAACCAGGACTAAAGCAGGATTAAACCAGGACTAAACCAGGACTAAACCAGGACTAAACCAGGACTAAAGCAGGACTAAACCAGGACTAAACCAGGACTAAACAAGGTCTAAAGCAGGTCTAAACCAGGTCTAAACAAGGACGAAACCAGGACTAAACCAGGACTAAACCAGGACTAAACCAGGACTAAAGCAGGTCTAAACGGGGCTCTTGTTCTGGGGGTTCTGGCGTGTGGGCGGGGTCCCCTGAGTGGGCGGGGTCACGCAGGTCAGTGATGATGCGATGGCAGCAGAGGATTGTGGGAGACGCAGTTTAAAGGCCACATGACGCCTCCACACAGCATTAAACACATCCTCCCAGAACACTGCGATCTGAGCCCAGAGACCAGGACTAAACCAGGACTAAACCAGGACTAAACCAGGACTAAACCTGGACTAAACCAGGACTAAACCAGGACTAAACAAGGTCTAAAGCAGGTCTAAACCAGGACTAAACCAGGACTAAACCAGGACTAAACCAGGACTAAACAAGGACTAAACCAGGACTGAACCAGGACTAAAGCAGGACTAAAGCAGGTCTAAACCAGGACTAAAGCAGGACTAAACCAGGACTAAACCAGGACTAAACCAGGACTAAAGCAGGTCTAAACAAGGACTAAACCAGGACTAAAGCAGGTCTAAACGGGGCTCTTGTTCTGGGGGTTCTGGCGTGTGGGCGGGGTCCCCTGAGTGGGCGGGGTCACGCAGGTCAGTGATGATGCGATGGCAGCAGAGGATTGTGGGAGACGCAGTTTAAAGGCCACATGACGCCTCCACACAGCATTAAACACATCCTCCCAGAACACTGCGATCTGAGCCCAGAGACCAGGACTAAACCAGGACTAAACCGGGACTAAACCTGGACTAAACCGGGACTAAACCTGGACTAAACCGGGACTAAAGCGGGACTAAACCAGGACTAAACCGGGACTAAACCGGGACAAAACCGGGACTAAACCGGGACTAAACTGGGACTAAACAGGGACTAAACAGGGACTAAACAGGGACTAAACCTGGACTAAACTGGGACTAAACAGGGACTAAACCAGGATTAAACTGGGACTAAACCGGGACTAAACCTGGACTAAACTGGGACTAAACAGGGACAAAACCAGGACTAAACCGGGACTAAACCTGGACTAAACTGGGACTAAACCGGGACTAAACCAGGACTAAACAGGGAATAAACCGGGACTAAACCAGGACTAAAGCGGGACTAAACCAGCACTAAACTGGGACTAAACCGGGACTAAACCTGGACTAAACTGGGACTAAACAGGGACTAAACCAGGACTAAACTGGGACTAAACCGGGACTAAACCTGGACTAAACTGGGACTAAACAGGGACTAAACCAGGACTCAACTGGGACTAAACCGGGACTAAACCTGGACTAAACTGGGACTAAACCAGGACTAAACCAGGACTAAACAGGGAATAAACCGGGACTAAACCGGGACTAAACCAGGACTAAACAGGGAATAAACCGGGACTAAACCGGGACTAAACCGGGACTAAACCGGGACAAAACCGGGACTAAACCGGGACTAAAGCGGGACTAAACCAGCACTAAACTGGGACTAAACTGGGACTAAACCGGGACTAAACTGGGACTAAACTGGGACTAAACCGGGACTAAACCAGGACTCAACCGGGACTAAACCGGGACTAAAGGGGGACTAAACCGGGACTAAAGCGGGACTAAACCGGGACTAAACTGGGACTAAACCGGGACTAAAGCGGGACTAAACCAGGTCTAAACCAGGACTAAACCAGGACTAAACCGGGACAAAACCTGGACTAAACTGGGACTAAACCAGGTCTAAACCGGGACTAAAGCAGGCCTAAATAGGGACTAAACCGGGACTAAACCAGGAGTAAATAGGGACTAAACCAGGACTAAACCAGGACTAAACGGAGACTAAACCAGGACTAAACCAGGACTAAACCGGGACTAAACCAGGCCTAAATAGGGACTAAACCGGGACTAAACCGGGACTAAACCGGGACTAAACCAGGACTAAACCAGGACTAAACCGGGACTAAACCGGAACTAAACCGGGACTAAACCTGGACTAAACCGGGACTAAAGAGGGACTAAACCGGGACTAAACCAGGAGTAAATCGGGACTAAACCTGGACTAAACCGGGACTAAATCAGGAATAAACCGGGATTAAACCAAGACTAAACCGGGACTAAACCAGGACTAAATAGGGACTAAGCCGGGACTAAACTGGGACTAAACCGGGACTAAACCAGGACTAAACCAGGACTAAACCAGGACTAAACCGAAACTAAACCAGGACTAAACCAGGACTAAACAGGGAATAAACCGGGACTAAACCGGGACTAAACCAGGACTAAACCTGGACTAAACCAGGACTAAACCAGAACTAAACCAGAACTAAACCAGGACTAAACCAGAACTAAACCAGGACTAAACCGGGACTAAACCAGGACTAAACCTGGACTAAACCGGGACTAAACCAGGAGTAAATCGGGACTAAACCTGGACTAAACCGGGACTAAATCAGGAATAAACCGGGACTAAACCGAAACTAAACCGGGACTAAACCGGGACTAAAGAGGGACTAAACCGGGACTAAACCAGGAGTAAACCGGGACTAAACCGGGACTAAACCAGGACTGAACCAGGACTAAACCAGCACTAAACCGGGATTAAACCTGGACTAAACCGGGACTAAACCAGGACTAAACCAGGACTGAACCGGGACTAAAGCTGGACAAAACCGGGACTAAACCGGGACTAAACCGGGACTAAACTGGGACTAAACAGGGACTAAACAGGGACTAAACAGGGACTAAACCTGGACTAAACTGGGACTAAACAGGGACTAAACCAGGATTAAACTGGGACTAAACCGGGACTAAACCTGGACTAAACTGGGACTAAACAGGGACAAAACCAGGACTAAACCGGGACTAAACCTGGACTAAACTGGGACTAAACCGGGACTAAACCAGGACTAAACAGGGAATAAACCGGGACTAAACCAGGACTAAAGCGGGACTAAACCAGCACTAAACTGGGACTAAACCGGGACTAAACCTGGACTAAACTGGGACTAAACAGGGACTAAACCAGGACTAAACTGGGACTAAACCGGGACTAAACCTGGACTAAACTGGGACTAAACAGGGACTAAACCAGGACTCAACTGGGACTAAACCGGGACTAAACCTGGACTAAACTGGGACTAAACCAGGACTAAACCAGGACTAAACAGGGAATAAACCGGGACTAAACCGGGACTAAACCAGGACTAAACAGGGAATAAACCGGGACTAAACCGGGACTAAACCGGGACTAAACCGGGACAAAACCGGGACTAAACCGGGACTAAAGCGGGACTAAACCAGCACTAAACTGGGACTAAACTGGGACTAAACCGGGACTAAACTGGGACTAAACTGGGACTAAACCGGGACTAAACCAGGACTCAACCGGGACTAAACCGGGACTAAAGGGGGACTAAACCGGGACTAAAGCGGGACTAAACCGGGACTAAACTGGGACTAAACCGGGACTAAAGCGGGACTAAACCAGGTCTAAACCAGGACTAAACCAGGACTAAACCGGGACAAAACCTGGACTAAACTGGGACTAAACCAGGTCTAAACCGGGACTAAAGCTGGACTAAACCAGGACTAAACCGAGACTAAACCAGGACTAAACCAGGACTAAACCGGGACTAAACCAGGCCTAAATAGGGACTAAGCCGGGACTAAACCGGGACTAAACCGGGACTAAACCAGGACTAAACCAGGACTAAACCGGGACTAAACCGGAACTAAACCGGGACTAAACCTGGACTAAACCGGGACTAAAGAGGGACTAAACCGGGACTAAACCAGGAGTAAATCGGGACTAAACCTGGACTAAACCGGGACTAAATCAGGAATAAACCGGGACTAAACCAAGACTAAACCGAAACTAAACCGGGACTAAACCGGGACTAAACCAGGAGTAAATCGGGACTAAACCTTGACTAAACCAGGACTGAACCAGGACTAAACCAGCACTAAACCGGGATTAAACCTGGACTAAACCGGGACTAAACCAGGACTAAACCGGGACTAAACCAGGACTAAATAGGGACTAAGCCGGGACTAAACTGGGACTAAACCGGGACTAAACCAGGACTAAACCAGGACTAAACCAGGACTAAACCGAAACTAAACCAGGACTAAACCAGGACTAAACAGGGAATAAACCGGGACTAAACCGGGACTAAACCAGGACTAAACCTGGACTAAACCAGGACTAAACCAGAACTAAACCAGAACTAAACCAGGACTAAACCAGAACTAAACCAGGACTAAACCGGGACTAAACCAGGACTAAACCTGGACTAAACCGGGACTAAACCAGGAGTAAATCGGGACTAAACCTGGACTAAACCGGGACTAAATCAGGAATAAACCGGGACTAAACCGAAACTAAACCGGGACTAAACCGGGACTAAACCAGGAGTAAACCGGGACTAAACCGGGACTAAACCAGGACTGAACCAGGACTAAACCAGCACTAAACCGGGACTAAAGCTGGACTAAACCGGGACTAAACCAGGACTAAACCAGGACTGAACCGGGACTAAAGCTGGACTAAACCGGGACTAAACCTGGACTAAACCGGGACTAAAGCTGGACTAAACCGGGAGTAAAGCTAGACTAAACCAGGACTAAACCGGGACTAAACCAGGACTAAACCAGGACTAAACCGGGACTAAACCAGGACTAAATAGGGACTAAACCGGGACTAAACCGGGACTAAACCAGGACTAAACCAGGACTAAACCAGGACTAAACCGGGACTAAACCAGGACTAAACCAGGACTAAACAGGGAATAAACCGGGACTAAACCGGGACTAAACCAGGACTAAACCGGGACTAAACCAGGACTAAACAGGGAAAAAACCGGGACTAAACCGGGACTAAACCGGGACTAAACTGGGACTAAACCAGGACTAAACCGGGACTCATCAGTAGACGGCCGCAGGTTAGAACTGGAGCTTCCACCACCGCCGGCGGGCAGCGGGTCAACGCTGGAGCCACCAACATCAGAGGGGCCCTCTGTTCTGGAGCCAGAGCTAACACCTGTAGCAGTAGAACTCAAGCCCACCCCATGGACAATCACAACTACTGTGTGAGGAGGAGGAGAGTCTGTGTGCTGAGGAGGACTGTTAACACTGCTGCTGCAGGAGTGTGAGGAGGAGGAGAGTCTGTGCTGCTGAGGAGGACTGTTAACACTGCTGCTGCAGGAGTGTGAGGAGGAGGAGAGTCTGTGTGCTGAGGAGGACTGTTAACACTGCTGCTGCAGGAGTGTGAGGAGGAGGAGAGTCTGTGTGCTGAGGAGGACTGTTAACACTGCTGCTGCTACAGGAGTGTGAGGAGGAGGAGAGTCTGTGTGCTGAGGAGGACTGTTAACACTGCTGCTGCTGCAGGAGTGTGAGGAGGAGAAGAGTCTGTGTGCTGAGGAGGACTGTTAACACTGCTGCTGCAGGAGTGTGAGGAGGAGGAGAGTCTGTGCTGAGGAGGACTGTTAACACTGCTGCTGCAGGAGTGTGAGGAGGAGAAGAGTCTGTGCTGAGGAGGACTGTTAACACTGCTGCTGCAGGAGTGTGAGGAGGAGGAGAGTCTGTGTGCTGAGGAGGACTGTTAACACTGCTGCTGCAGGAGTGTGAGGAGGAGGAGAGTCTGTGTGCTGAGGAGGACTGTTAACACTGCTGCTGCAGGAGTGTGAGGAGGAGGAGAGTCTGTGTGCTGAGGAGGACTGTTAACACTGCTGCTGCAGGAGTGTGAGGAGGAGGAGAGTCTGTGTGCTGAGGAGGACTGTTAACACTGCTGCTGCAGGAGTGTGAGGAGGAGGAGAGTCTGTGTGCTGAGGAGGACTGTTAACACTGCTGCTGCAGGAGTGTGAGGAGGAGGAGAGTCTGTGCTGAGGAGGACTGTTAACACTGCTGCTGCAGGAGTGTGAGGAGGAGAAGAGTCTGTGTGCTGAGGAGGACTGTTAACACTGCTGCTGCAGGAGTGTGAGGAGGAGAAGAGTCTGTGCTGAGGAGGACTGTTAACACTGCTGCTGCTGCAGGAGTGTGAGGAGGAGAAGAGTCTGTGTGCTGAGGAGGACTGTTAACACTGCTGCTGCAGGAGTGTGAGGAGGAGGAGAGTCTGTGTGCTGAGGAGGACTGTTAACACTGCTGCTGCAGGAGTGTGAGGAGGAGGAGAGTCTGTGTGCTGAGGAGGACTGTTAACACTGCTGCTGCAGGAGTGTGAGGAGGAGGAGAGTCTGTGTGCTGAGGAGGACTGTTAACACTGCTGCTGCTGCAGGAGTGTGAGGAGGAGAAGAGTCTGTGTGCTGAGGAGGACTGTTAACACTGCTGCTGCAGGAGTGTGAGGAGGAGAAGAGTCTGTGTGCTGAGGAGGACTGTTAACACTGCTGCTGCAGGAGTGTGAGGAGGAGAAGAGTCTGTGTGCTGAGGAGGACTGTTAACACTGCTGCTGCAGGAGTGTGAGGAGGAGGAGAGTCTGTGTGCTGAGGAGGACTGTTAACACTGCTGCTGCAGGAGTGTGAGGAGGAGGAGAGTCTGTGCTGAGGAGGACTGTTAACACTGCTGCTGCAGGAGTGTGAGGAGGAGGAGAGTCTGTGCTGAGGAGGACTGTTAACACTGCTGCTGCAGGAGTGTGAGGAGGAGGAGAGTCTGTGTGCTGAGGAGGACTGTTAACACTGCTGCTGCTGCAGGAGTGTGAGGAGGAGGAGAGTCTGTGCTGAGGAGGACTGTTAACACTGCTGCTGCAGGAGTGTGAGGAGGAGGAGAGTCTGTGTGCTGAGGAGGACTGTTAACACTGCTGCTGCAGGAGTGTGAGGAGGAGGAGAGTCTGTGTGCTGAGGAGGACTGTTAACACTGCTGCTGCAGGAGTGTGAGGAGGAGGAGAGTCTGTGTGCTGAGGAGGACTGTTAACACTGCTGCTGCAGGAGTGTGAGGAGGAGAAGAGTCTGTGTGCTGAGGAGGACTGTTAACACTGCTGCTGCTGCAGGAGTGTGAGGAGGAGGAGAGTCTGTGTGCTGAGGAGGACTGTTAACACTGCTGCTGCAGGAGTGTGAGGAGGAGAAGAGTCTGTGTGCTGAGGAGGACTGTTAACACTGCTGCTGCTGCAGGAGTGTGAGGAGGAGGAGAGTCTGTGTGCTGAGGAGGACTGTTAACACTGCTGCTGCAGGAGTGTGAGGAGGAGAAGAGTCTGTGTGCTGAGGAGGACTGTTAACACTGCTGCTGCTGCAGGAGTGTGAGGAGGAGGAGAGTCTGTGTGCTGCTGAGGAGGACTGTTAACACTGCTGCTGCAGGAGTGTGAGGAGGAGGAGAGTCTGTGTGCTGAGGAGGACTGTTAACACTGCTGCTGCAGGAGTGTGAGGAGGAGGAGAGTCTGTGTGCTGAGGAGGACTGTTAACACTGCTGCTGCAGGAGTGTGAGGAGGAGGAGAGTCTGTGCTGAGGAGGACTGTTAACACTGCTGCTGCAGGAGTGTGAGGAGGAGGAGAGTCTGTGCTGAGGAGGACTGTTAACACTGCTGCTGCAGGGTGTGAGGAGGAGAGAGTCTGTGCTGAGGAGGACTGTTAACACTGCTGCTGCAGGAGTGTGAGGAGGAGGAGAGTCTGTGCTGAGGAGGACTGTTAACACTGCTGCTGCTGCGCTGAGGAGGAGGAGGAGGAGAGTCAGGAGTGTGAGTCTGTGCTGAGGAGGACTGTTAACACTGCTGCTGCAGGAGTGTGAGGAGGAGGAGAGTCTGTGTGCTGAGGAGGACTGTTAACACTGCTGCTGCTGCAGGAGTGTGAGGAGGAGGAGAGTCTGTGTGCTGAGGAGGACTGTTAACACTGCTGCTGCAGGAGTGTGAGGAGGAGGAGAGTCTGTGCTGCTGGAGTTCTGCTTCTGGAAGTTCTTCCATCAGGATGGTGGGTGGTGGTGGCTATAGATTGGAAGGCACTGTGGGAACATCATTCCCAAAGCATTCTGGGATATCGGCAAAGTTGCATGATGACTGTGGGTTTAATGCTGAGCCACAGATTTTAAATCTGAAGATAAACAGGTCTTGCAATTTCAAAGAAAACCTGTGGTTGGTCATCTGTGTCCTATCAGTGGTCAGACTGTCAATGAGGAACGACAGTGAGTCCCATCACGTTCTCCCTCATAAACACATGGAGCAAACACCATCTACACTTCTGTGCTGAAGGATGGACGAGCAGCACAATACTCACCCTCGTTCTGCCACAGCAGAACCCGTGTCTCAGCATTACTGTGCCCTTTTCTGTGTGGGGATATACACCTGAATCTGGACCTGTTTCACACTCATGTGGATCTACAGCCTCGGCTGCAATGAGTCACTGGAGTCCTCGAGACGACACATCACAAATCCACACATTAATAAACTGCCCATGTGCCTCTGGAGCTGTGGATAACACAGTCACATCTCTGTCTGCAATCACACAGGATTCAGTCACATCTCTGTCTGCAATCACACAGGATTCAGTCACATCTCTGTCTGCAATCACACAGGATTCACAGTCACATCTCTGTCTGCAATCACACAGGACTCACAGTCACATCTCTGTCTGCAATCACACAGGATTCAGTCACATCTCTGTCTGCAATCACACAGGATTCAGTCACATCTCTGTCTGCAATCACACAGGATTCACAGTCACATCTCTGTCTGCAATCACACAGGATTCACAGTCACATCTCTGTCTGCAATCACACAGGATTCAGTCACATCTCTGTCTGCAATCACACAGGACTCAGTCACATCTCTGTCTGCAATCACACAGGATTCAGTCACATCTCTGTCTGCAATCACACAGGATTCAGTCACATCTCTGTCTGCAATCACACAGGATTCAGTCACATCTCTGTCTGCAATCACACAGGATTCAGTCACATCTCTGTCTGCAATCACACAGGATTCAGTCACATCTCTGTCTGCAATCACACAGGATTCAGTCACATCTCTGTCTGCAATCACACAGGACTCACAGTCACATCTCTGTCTGCAATCACACAGGATTCAGTCACATCTCTGTCTGCAATCACACAGGATTCAGTCACATCTCTGTCTGCAATCACACAGGATTCAGTCACATCTCTGTCTGCAATCACACAGGATTCAGTCACATCTCTGTCTGCAATCACACAGGACTCACAGTCACATCTCTGTCTGCAATCACACAGGATTCAGTCACATCTCTGTCTGCAATCACACAGGATTCACACTCACATCTCTGTCTGCAATCACACAGGATTCAGTCACAGCTCTGTCTGCAATCACACAGGATTCAGTCACAGCTCTGTCTGCAATCACACAGGATTCACAGTCACAGCTCTGTCTGCAATCACACAGGATTCAGTCACATCTCTGTCTGCAATCACACAGGATTCAGTCACATCTCTGTCTGCAATCACACAGGATTCACAGTCACATCTCTGTCTGCAATCACACAGGATTCAGTCACATCTCTGTCTGCAATCACACAGGATTCACAGTCACATCTCTGTCTGCAATCACACAGGATTCAGTCACATCTCTGTCTGCAATCACACAGGATTCAGTCACAGCTCTGTCTGCAATCACACAGGATTCAGTCACATCTCTGTCTGCAATCACACAGGATTCAGTCACATCTCTGTCTGCAATCACACAGGATTCAGTCACATCTCTGTCTGCAATCACACAGGATTCAGTCACATCTCTGTCTGCAATCACACAGGATTCAGTCACATCTCTGTCTGCAATCACACAGGATTCACAGTCACAGCTCTGTCTGCAATCACACAGGATTCACAGTCACATCTCTGTCTGCAATCACACAGGACTCACAGTCACATCTCTGTCTGCAATCACACAGGATTCAGTCACATCTCTGTCTGCAATCACACAGGATTCACAGTCACAGCTCTGTCTGCAATCACACAGGATTCAGTCACATCTCTGTCTGCAATCACACAGGATTCACAGTCACAGCTCTGTCTGCAATCACACAGGATTCACAGTCACATCTCTGTCTGCAATCACACAGGACTCACAGTCACATCTCTGTCTGCAATCACACAGGATTCACAGTCACAGCTCTGTCTGCAATCACACAGGATTCAGTCACATCTCTGTCTGCAATCACACAGGATTCAGTCACATCTCTGTCTGCAATCACACAGGACTCACAGTCACATCTCTGTCTGCAATCACACAGGACTCACAGTCACAGCTCTGTCTGCAATCACACAGGATTCACAGTCACATCTCTGTCTGCAATCACACAGGACTCACAGTCACATCTCTGTCTGCAATCACACAGGATTCAGTCACATCTCTGTCTGCAATCACACAGGATTCACAGTCACAGCTCTGTCTGCAATCACACAGGATTCAGTCACATCTCTGTCTGCAATCACACAGGATTCAGTCACATCTCTGTCTGCAATCACACAGGATTCACAGTCACATCTCTGTCTGCAATCACACAGGACTCACAGTCACATCTCTGTCTGCAATCACACAGGATTCACAGTCACAGCTCTGTCTGCAATCACACAGGATTCAGTCACATCTCTGTCTGCAATCACACAGGATTCAGTCACATCTCTGTCTGCAATCACACAGGATTCACAGTCACAGCTCTGTCTGCAATCACACAGGATTCAGTCACATCTCTGTCTGCAATCACACAGGATTCAGTCACATCTCTGTCTGCAATCACACAGGATTCAGTCACATCTCTGTCTGCAATCACACAGGATTCAGTCACATCTCTGTCTGCAATCACACAGGACTCACACTCACATCTCTGTCTGCAATCACACAGGATTCACAGTCACATCTCTGTCTGCAATCACACAGGATTCACAGTCACATCTCTGTCTGCAATCACACAGGATTCAGTCACATCTCTGTCTGCAATCACACAGGATTCAGTCACATCTCTGTCTGCAATCACACAGGATTCACAGTCACATCTCTGTCTGCAATCACACAGGATTCAGTCACATCTCTGTCTGCAATCACACAGGATTCAGTCACATCTCTGTCTGCAATCACACAGGATTCAGTCACATCTCTGTCTGCAATCACACAGGATTCAGTCACATCTCTGTCTGCAATCACACAGGATTCAGTGTACTGGAGGCAAAGTTGTTGGACAAAAGTTTACAGACTCACAATGTCTTATAGACACTAAACCCCATTTGCAAAGTAATGCCGATCATTTCTGTGATTTTACGCACACACCTAGTTCATTCATACTGTTGTGCCGCATCCAAACAACAAAGATTTAGACTGTTTCAGAGCGTTAACCCTGCAAATGTGCTGTGGGGTCCCAGAGTTAACCCTGCAAATGTGCTGTGGGGTCCCAGAGTAAACCCTGTAAACGTGCTGTGGGGTCCCAGAGTAAACCCTGCAAACGTGCTGTGGGGTCCCAGAGTAAACCCTGCAAACGTGCTGTGGGGTCCCAGAGTTAACCCTGCAAATGTGCTGTGGGGTCCCAGAGTTAACCCTGCAAATGTGCTGTGGGGTCCCAGAGTTAACCCTGCAAACGTGCTGTGGGGTCCCAGAGTTAACCCTGCAAACGTGCTGTGGGGTCCCAGAGTTAACCCTGCAAACGTGCTGTGGGGTCCCAGAGTAAACCCTGTAAACGTGCTGTGGGGTCCCAGAGTTAACCCTGTAAACGTGCTGTGGGGTCCCAGAGTTAACCCTGCAAACGTGCTGTGGGGTCCCAGAGTTAACCCTGCAAACGTGCTGTGGGGTCCCAGAGTTAACCCTGCAAACGTGCTGTGGGGTCCCAGAGTAAACCCTGTAAACGTGCTGTGGGTTCCCAGAGTAAACCCTGCAAACGTGCTGTGGGGTCCCAGAGTTAACCCTGCAAACGTGCTGTGGGGTCCCAGAGTAAACCCTGCAAACGTGCTGTGGGGTCCCAGAGTAAACCCTGCAAACGTGCTGTGGGGTCCCAGAGTTAACCCTGCAAACGTGCTGTGGGGTCCCAGAGTTAACCCTGCAAACGTGCTGTGGGGTCCCAGAGTAAACCCTGCAAACGTGCTGTGGGGTCCCAGAGTAAACCCTGCAAACGTGCTGTGGGGTCCCAGAGTTAACCCTGCAAACGTGCTGTGGGGTCCCAGAGTAAACCCTGCAAACGTGCTGTGGGGTCCCAGAGTAAACCCTGCAAATGTGCTGTGGGGTCCCAGAGTTAACCCTGCAAATGTGCTGTGGGGTCCCAGAGTTAACCCTGCAAACGTGCTGTGGGGTCCCAGAGTTAACCCTGCAAACGTGCTGTGGGGTCCCAGAGTAAACCCTGCAAACGTGCTGTGGGGTCCCAGAGTAAACCCTGCAAACGTGCTGTGGGGTCCCAGAGTTAACCCTGCAAATGTGCTGTGGGGTCCCAGAGTTAAGCAAACGTGCTGTGGGGTCCCAGAGTTAAGCAAACGTGCTGTGGGGTCCCAGAGTAAACCCTGCAAACGTGCTGTGGGGTCCCAGAGTAAAGCCTGAAAACGTGCTGTGGGGTCCCAGAGTAAACCCTGCAAACGTGCTGTGGGGTCCCAGAGTTAACCCTGCAAACGTGCTGTGGGGTCCCAGAGTTAACCCTGCAAACGTGCTGTGGGGTCCCAGAGTAAACCCTGCAAACGTGCTGTGGGGTCCCAGAGTTAACCCTGCAAACGTGCTGTGGGGTCCCAGAGTTAACCCTGCAAACGTGCTGTGGGGTCCCAGAGTTAACCCTGTAAACGTGCTGTGGGGTCCCAGAGTAAACCCTGCAAATGTGCTGTGGGGTCCCAGAGTTAACCCTGCAAACGTGCTGTGGGGTCCCAGAGTTAACCCTGCAAACGTGCTGTGGGGTCCCAGAGTAAACCCTGCAAACGTGCTGTGGGGTCCCAGAGTTAACCCTGCAAACGTGCTGTGGGGTCCCAGAGTTAACCCTGCAAACGTGCTGTGGGGTCCCAGAGTTAACCCTGCAAACGTGCTGTGGGGTCCCAGAGTTAAGCAAACGTGCTGTGGGGTCCCAGAGTTAACCCTGCAAACGTGCTGTGGGGTCCCAGAGTTAACCCTGTAAACGTGCTGTGGGGTCCCAGAGTTAACCCTGCAAACGTGCTGTGGGGTCCCAGAGTTAACCCTGCAAACGTGCTGTGGGGTCCCAGAGTTAACCCTGCAAACGTGCTGTGGGGTCCCAGAGTTAACCCTGTAAACGTGCTGTGGGGTCCCAGAGTAAACCCTGCAAACGTGCTGTGGGGTCCCAGAGTTAACCCTGCAAACGTGCTGTGGGGTCCCAGAGTTAACCCTGCAAACGTGCTGTGGGGTCCCAGAGTTAACCCTGTAAACGTGCTGTGGGGTCCCAGAGTTAACCCTGCAAACGTGCTGTGGGGTCCCAGAGTTAACCCTGTAAACGTGCTGTGGGGTCCCAGAGTAAACCCTGCAAACGTGCTGTGGGGTCCCAGAGTTAACCCTGCAAACGTGCTGTGGGGTCCCAGAGTTAACCCTGCAAACGTGCTGTGGGGTCCCAGAGTAACGCCCACAGGGGTGTTTGGTGGACATCTGAACATCAGGAGCACTGTTTCTAAGACAGAACAGGTTGACATGGCTGAAACCCTCAAGTTCAAATAGTGTTATTCATGTTCCAGGTTACACCATATATGGGCATGACCGCGTCCATATATGGGCATGACCGCGTGCATAGTAAAGGAGGTGGAGTGATGGTTTATGTTGGAGACAGTTTGCAGTGCTCACAAATAGAAACAACTGGAGAGACGATTCGACTGTCTGCAGAAATGTCCTCTGCTGCTGTGCTGTACAGACCACCAGCAACTAAAGACGTCTGTTTCACCATTTTACCAATATTCTACAGCAAAGAGGTGATTTTAATGAGGGATTTTAACTTTAATAAGGCTTGATAAAAATGGAAAAGTTAAAAAAAATCACTTGTAAATTCAACTTTACAGAAACGATTAAAAAGGCAACACGAATTACAGACTCTTCTCAAACACTTCCAGACCTTGTTTTTGCTCACAGGACTGACAGAGGATCAAAAGTCCAGAACCTAATAACTGGTCTGACCAGAATCTAACCCTGACGGCCAGACAGTTCTCTAAAACACGGCATCGAAGGTTCAGTCAGTTTGTTCTGAATGTGTGTCATATATTCATGAAGTAAAGTGGAAAACTTTGAGAGAGAAATGTGACAGTAGCAGTAACAGAGCGTCAGGCGAGCGAATAAAAACAATCCAGCAACTTATTCCAAAACACTCAAGAGTGAAACAGTTAAAGCACAGAGGAAAAGTTCCCCTGCCTGGGATGGATGGGGACCTATGGAAAATGATGAAAGCTCGAGATTCTGCCTCAAAACAGTAGTTAAAACGAGGCAACAGACAGATTTGTATTTACTGGACTTGGAAATAAGGTCAGTAAGCTCTAAACAAGTCTGGAAAACAACAGACAAACTTCCAACAGACAAACTTCCAACAGACAAACTTCCAACAGACAAACTTCCAACAGACAAACTTCCAACAGACAAACTTCCAACAGACAAACTTCCAACAGACAAACTTCCAACAGACAAACTTCCAACAGACAAACTTCCAACAGACAAACTTCCATTCAGAGAGCAGCGCCAAAGTGAACGTTAGAGCTCGACACAGAGGGAAGATACTGTCAGGATGGACTGCAGCAAATCATTTTAGCAATTATTTTGTAGATTCAGTGAATGAAATTGCCCTGAAACCCCCTGTGTCAGTCCACCTGTCTGATAACAGAGATGATGTGTGTCAGTCCACCTGTCTGATAACAGAGATGATGTGTGTCAGTCCACCTGTCTGATAACAGAGATGATGTGTGTCAGTCCACCTGTCTGATAACAGAGATGATGTGTGTCAGTCCACCTGTCTGATAACAGAGATGATGTGTCTCAGAAGTATTCAAAATGCACAAATACATCAAATAATAGTGTCTCTGTCGAACCCACAAGCTAAAGATACAGCATACTGCTGTCACTGCAGGCCTACAGCATACTGCTGTCACTGCAGGCCTACAGCATACTGCTGTCACTGCAGGCCTACAGTATACTGCTGTCACTGCAGGCCTACAGTATACTGCTGTCACTGCAGGCCTACAGTATACTGCTGTCACTGCAGGCCTACAGTATACTGCTGTCACTGCAGGCCTACAGTATACTGCTGTCACTGCAGGCCTACAGTATACTGCTGTCACTGCAGGCCTACAGCATACTGCTGTCACTGCAGGCCTACAGCATACTGCTGTCACTGCAGGCCTACAGCATACTGCTGTCACTGCAGGCCTACAGCATACTGCTGTCACTGCAGGCCTACAGCATACTGCTGTCACTGCAGGCCTACAGTATACTGCTGTCACTGCAGGCCTACAGCATACTGCTGTCACTGTAGGCCTACAGCATACTGCTGTCACTGCAGGCCTACAGCATACTGCTGTCACTGTAGGCCTACAGCATACTGCTGTCACTGCAGGCCTACAGCATACTGCTGTCACTGCAGGCCTACAGCATACTGCTGTCACTACAGGCCTACAGCATACTGCTGTCACTGCAGGCCTACAGCATACTGCTGTCACTGTAGGCCTACAGCATACTGCTGTCACTGCAGGCCTACAGCATACTGCTGTCACTGCAGGCCTACAGCATACTGCTGTCACTGCAGGCCTACAGCATACTGCTGTCACTGCAGGCCTACAGCATACTGCTGTCACTGTAGGCCTACAGCATACTGCTGTCACTGCAGGCCTACAGCATACTGCTGTCACTGTAGGCCTACAGCATACTGCTGTCACTGCAGGCCTACAGCATACTGCTGTCACTGTAGGCCTACAGCATACTGCTGTCACTGCAGGCCTACAGCATACTGCTGTCACTGCAGGCCTACAGCATACTGCTGTCACTGCAGGCCTACAGTATACTGCTGTCACTGTAGGCCTACAGCATACTGCTGTCACTGCAGGCCTACAGCATACTGCTGTCACTGCAGGCCTACAGCATACTGCTGTCACTGCAGGCCTACAGTATACTGCTGTCACTGTAGGCCTACAGCATACTGCTGTCACTGCAGGCCTACAGCATACTGCTGTCACTGTAGGCCTACAGCATACTGCTGTCACTGCAGGCCTACAGCATACTGCTGTCACTGTAGGCCTACAGCATACTGCTGTCACTGCAGGCCTACAGCATACTGCTGTCACTGCAGGCCTACAGTATACTGCTGTCACTGCAGGCCTACAGCATACTGCTGTCACTGTAGGCCTACAGCATACTGCTGTCACTGCAGGCCTACAGCATACTGCTGTCACTGCAGGCCTACAGCATACTGCTGTCACTGCAGGCCTACAGCATACTGCTGTCACTGCAGGCCTACAGCATACTGCTGTCACTGTAGGCCTACAGCATACTGCTGTCACTGCAGGCCTACAGCATACTGCTGTCACTGTAGGCCTACAGCATACTGCTGTCACTGCAGGCCTACAGCATACTGCTGTCACTGCAGGCCTACAGCATACTGCTGTCACTGCAGGCCTACAGCATACTGCTGTCACTGTAGGCCTACAGCATACTGCTGTCACTGCAGGCCTACAGCATACTGCTGTCACTGCAGGCCTACAGCATACTGCTGTCACTGCAGGCCTACAGTATACTGCTGTCACTGTAGGCCTACAGCATACTGCTGTCACTGCAGGCCTACAGCATACTGCTGTCACTGTAGGCCTACAGCATACTGCTGTCACTGCAGGCCTACAGCATACTGCTGTCACTGTAGGCCTACAGCATACTGCTGTCACTGCAGGCCTACAGCATACTGCTGTCACTGTAGGCCTACAGCATACTGCTGTCACTGCAGGCCTACAGCATACTGCTGTCACTGTAGGCCTACAGCATACTGCTGTCACTGCAGGCCTACAGCATACTGCTGTCACTGCAGGCCTACAGCATACTGCTGTCACTGCAGGCCTACAGCATACTGCTGTCACTGCAGGCCTACAGCATACTGCTGTCACTGCAGGCCTACAGCATACTGCTGTCACTGCAGGCCTACAGCATACTGCTGTCACTGCAGGCCTACAGTATACTGCTGTCACTGCAGGCCTACAGCATACTGCTGTCACTGCAGGCCTACAGCATACTGCTGTCACTGCAGGCCTACAGCATACTGCTGTCACTGCAGGCCTACAGCATACTGCTGTCACTGCAGGCCTACAGCATACTGCTGTCACTGCAGGCCTACAGCATACTGCTGTCACTGCAGGCCTACAGCATACTGCTGTCACTGCAGGCCTACAGCATACTGCTGTCACTGCAGGCCTACAGCATACTGCTGTCACTGCAGGCCTACAGCATACTGCTGTCACTGCAGGCCTACAGCATACTGCTGTCACTGCAGGCCTACAGCATACTGCTGTCACTGTAGGCCTACAGCATACTGCTGTCACTGCAGGCCTACAGCATACTGCTGTCACTGCAGGCCTACAGCATACTGCTGTCACTGCAGGCCTACAGCATACTGCTGTCACTGCAGGCCTACAGCATACTGCTGTCACTACAGGCCTACAGCATACTGCTGTCACTGCAGGCCTACAGTATACTGCCTGTAGGCCTACAGTATACTGCTGTCACTGTAGGCCTACAGCATACTGCTGTCACTGCAGGCCTACAGCATACTGCTGTCACTGCAGGCCTACAGCATACTGCCTGTAGGCCTACAGTATACTGCTGTCACTGTAGGCCTACAGCATACTGCTGTCACTGCAGGCCTACAGCATACTGCTGTCACTGCAGGCCTACAGCATACTGCTGTCACTACAGGCCTACAGCATACTGCTGTCACTGCAGGCCTACAGTATACTGCCTGTAGGCCTACAGTATACTGCTGTCACTGTAGGCCTACAGCATACTGCTGTCACTGCAGGCCTACAGCATACTGCTGTCACTGCAGGCCTACAGTATACTGCCTGTAGGCCTACAGCATACTGCTGTCACTGCAGGCCTACAGCATACTGCTGTCACTGCAGGCCTACAGTATACTGCTGTCACTGCAGGCCTACAGTATACTGCTGTCACTGTAGGCCTACAGCATACTGCTGTCACTGCAGGCCTACAGCATACTGCTGTCACTGCAGGCCTACAGTATACTGCCTGTAGGCTCGAACATTTTAGAAAAAGAAGTAACAGAGCAAATGACAGACCAGCTGAACAGAAACAATCTCCTACATCCAGTGCGGTTTGGTGTCCGTAGGAACCACTCCACCTTACAGAAAGTCTTCGAGCCGGACTGGACGGTGCTGTGTTCTGAGACCTGCAAAAGGCGTTTGACCCGGTGAACCACTGTGTCCTGTCCACATGATCACAAACCTCTCTGAGAACACGTACAGTGGCTGCAGTCTCACCTCTCACATCCTGTACCATCTGGAAGAGCAAAACATCTCCTCCTTAAAGCCTGTCACAACCGGAGTCCCGCAAGGGTCAATTTTGGGACCCTTGCTCTTCACTATCTACATAAATGACCTCCCGGATGTGTGTAAGGATATCGACATCATCATGTGTGCAGATGATGCCGTCATCTATGCACACGGGAAGGATGGAGACCAAGTTGCCTCTGAATTATCTCTGGCCATGACCAAAATCACTGCTTGGCTGAAATCCTCATGTCTTTCGCTAAACCTCAAAAAAACTGTTGCAATGTACTTTGCAAAGACAAAGAGTATAAAAAGTCTAACATTTATGTAAATGGGGTTGAATTAAACATTCTTGGTGTCCACTTGGACCAAACTGTTGGATTTAAAAAACATATAAAGAAAGTGTCTAATTCAATAAAATACAGTCTCTCCTCGTTCAGGCACATTGGAAACAGCTTCACTCTGGAAGCATCAGTGATGTATTTTAATGCAATGAGACTTCCTCACATCACCTACAGTGTCTCCTGCTGGTCTCAAGCCTCTGAGATCTGTCTGTAACCAGGCCTCAAAGGTTTCAGACAAAAAACACTTCGTTATCATCATTGTAATATTCTCAGCAAATACAAAATGCTGAACTATGACAATCAAATTCTATATTCCACTTACAGACTGTGTTTAAAATAGTTAAGAAACTGCGCCGCCTTCACTGAGGACATTTGTTCAGCTCAGAGCAGATGAGCCACAGCCCAGAACAACTGTGTCCTTCCCAAAAGAAGTTCTGCCTTTTCCTACAAAACTATCAGACAATGGAACCAGCTCCCTGCCAGTCTGAAGCTGTCTGCAGATCTGCCAGTGTGAAACTGTCTGCAGATCTGCCAGTCTGAAGCTGTCTGCAGATCTGCCAGTGTGAAACTGTCTGCAGATCTGCCAGTGTGAAACTGTCTGCAGATCTGCCAGTGTGAAGCTGTCTGCAGATCTGCCAGTGTGAAGCTGTCTGCAGATCTGCCAGTCTGAAGCTGTCTGCAGATCTGCCAGTCTGAAGCTGTCTGCAGATCTGCCAGTCTGAAGCTGTCTGCAGATCTGCCAGTGTGAAACTGTCTGCAGATCTGCCAGTCTGAAGCTGTCTGCAGATCTGCCAGTGTGAAACTGTCTGCAGATCTGCCAGTGTGAAACTGTCTGCAGATCTGCCAGTCTGAAGCTGTCTGCAGATCTGCCAGTGTGAAACTGTCTGCAGATCTGCCAGTCTGAAGCTGTCTGCAGATCTGCCAGTCTGAAGCTGTCTGCAGATCTGCCAGTGTGAAACTGTCTGCAGATCTGCCAGTGTGAAACTGTCTGCAGATCTGCCAGTGTGAAGCTGTCTGCAGATCTGCCAGTGTGAAGCTGTCTGCAGATCTGCCAGTCTGAAGCTGTCTGCAGATCTGCCAGTGTGAAACTGTCTGCAGATCTGCCAGTCTGAAACTGTCTGCAGATCTGCCAGTGTGAAGCTGTCTGCAGATCTGCCAGTGTGAAACTGTCTGCAGATCTGCCAGTCTGAAGCTGTCTGCAGATCTGCCAGTGTGAAACTGTCTGCAGATCTGCCAGTGTGAAACTGTCTGCAGATCTGCCAGTCTGAAGCTGTCTGCAGATCTGCCAGTGTGAAACTGTCTGCAGATCTGCCAGTCTGAAGCTGTCTGCAGATCTGCCAGTGTGAAGCTGTCTGCAGATCTGCCAGTGTGAAGCTGTCTGCAGATCTGCCAGTGTGAAACTGTCTGCAGATCTGCCAGTCTGAAGCTGTCTGCAGATCTGCCAGTGTGAAACTGTCTGCAGATCTGCCAGTCTGAAGCTGTCTGCAGATCTGCCAGTGTGAAGCTGTCTGCAGATCTGCCAGTGTGAAGCTGTCTGCAGATCTGCCAGTGTGAAACTGTCTGCAGATCTGCCAGTGTGAAGCTGTCTGCAGATCTGCCAGTGTGAAGCTGTCTGCAGATCTGCCAGTGTGAAGCTGTCTGCAGATCTGCCAGTGTGAAACTGTCTGCAGATCTGCAGTTTCTCTCCAAATTTAAAACTATTCATTCGTGAGAAGCAGCTGTGTGAGCATCAGTCCTGTTGAATCAGAAACTTTCTTATTCTGTGGTTTACAGTGTGACTGTTAGAGCGATTGTGAAGATTTGAATGTTTTGTTTTTTTATAATATGTTTGTAGCATTTTACTTTTAGTGCCCAGGGATGGACTGAACCAGGACTGAACCAGGACTGAACCAGGACTAAACCAGGACTAAACCAGGACTAAACCAGGACTAAACCAGAACTAAACCAGGACTGAACCAGGACTGAACCAGGACTGAACCAGGACTGAACCAGGACTGAACCAGGACTGAACCAGGACTGAACCAGGACTAAACCAGGACTAAACCAGGACTGAACCAGGACTGAACCAGGACTGAACCAGGACTGAACCAGGACTGAACCAGGACTGAACCAGGACTAAACCAGGACTGAACCAGGACTGAACCAGGACTGAACCAGGACTGAACCAGGACTGAACCAGGACTGAACCAGGACTGAACCAGGACTAAACCAGGACTGAACCAGGACTAAACCAGGACTGAACCAGGACTAAACCAGGACTAAACCAGGACTAAACCAGGACTGAACCAGGACTGAACCAGGACTAAACCAGGACTGAACCAGGACTAAACCAGGACTGAACCAGGACTAAACCAGGACTAAACCAGGACTGAACCAGGACTAAACCAGGACTGAACCAGGACTAAACCAGGACTAAACCAGGACTAAACCAGGACTAAACCAGGACTAAACCAGGACTGAACCAGGACTGAACCAGGACTAAACCAGGACTGAACCAGGACTAAACCAGGACTGAACCAGGACTAAACCAGGACTAAACCAGGACTAAACCAGGACTAAACCAGGACTAAACCAGGACTGAACCAGGACTAAACCAGGACTAAACCAGGACTGAACCAGGACTAAACCAGGACTGAACCAGGACTAAACCAGGACTAAACCAGGACTAAACCAGGACTGAACCAGGACTGAACCAGGACTAAACCAGGACTGAACCAGGACTAAACCAGGACTGAACCAGGACTAAACCAGGACTAAACCAGGACTAAACCAGGACTAAACCAGGACTGAACCAGGACTGAACCAGGACTGAACCAGGACTGAACCAGGACTGAACCAGGACTGAACAAGGACTAAACCAGGACTGAACCAGGACTGAACCAGGACTGAACCAGAACTGAACCAGGACTAAACCAGGACTGAACCAGGACTGAACCAGGACTGAACCGGGACTGAACCGGGACTGAACCAGGACTAAACCAGGACTAAACCAGGACTAAACCAGGACTAAACCAGGACTGAACCAGGACTGAACCAGGACTAAACCAGGACTGAACCAGGACTAAACCAGGACTGAACCAGGACTAAACCAGGACTAAACCAGGACTGAACCAGGACTAAACCAGGACTGAACCAGGACTAAACCAGGACTAAACCAGGACTAAACCAGGACTAAACCAGGACTAAACCAGGACTAAACCAGGACTAAACCAGGACTGAACCAGGACTGAACCAGGACTAAACCAGGACTGAACCAGGACTAAACCAGGACTGAACCAGGACTAAACCAGGACTAAACCAGGACTAAACCAGGACTAAACCAGGACTAAACCAGGACTGAACCAGGACTGAACCAGGACTGAACCAGGACTGAACCAGGACTGAACCAGGACTGAACAAGGACTAAACCAGGACTGAACCAGGACTGAACCAGGACTGAACCAGAACTGAACCAGGACTAAACCAGGACTGAACCAGGACTGAACCAGGACTGAACCAGGACTGAACCGGGACTGAACAAGGACTAAACCAGGACTGAACCAGGACTGAACCAGGACTGAACAAGGACTAAACCAGGACTGAACCGGGACTAAACCAGGACTGAACCAGGACTGAACCAGGACTGAACCAGGACTGAACAAGGACTAAACCAGGACTAAACCAGGACTAAACCAGGACTAAACCAGGACTAAACCAGGACTGAACCAGGACTGAACCAGGACTGAACCAGGACTGAACAAGGACTAAACCAGGACTGAACCAGGACTGAACCAGGACTGAACCAGGACTAAACCAGGACTGAACCAGGACTGAACCAGGACTGAACAAGGACTAAACCAGGACTGAACCGGGACTAAACCAGGACTGAACCAGGACTGAACCAGGACTGAACCAGGACTGAACAAGGACTAAACCAGGACTAAACCAGGACTAAACCAGGACTAAACCAGGACTGAACCAGGACTGAACCAGGACTGAACCAGGACTGAACCAGGACTGAACCGGGACTGAACAAGGACTAAACCAGGACTGAACCAGGACTGAACCAGGACTGAACCAGGACTGAACCGGGACTGAACCGGGACTGAACAAGGACTAAACCAGGACTGAACCAGGACTGAACCAGGACTGAACCAGGACTGAACCAGGACTAAACCAGGACTGAACCAGGACTGAACCAGAACTGAACCAGGACTAAACCAGGACTGAACCAGGACTGAACCAGGACTGAACCAGGACTGAACCAGAACTGAACCAGGACTAAACCAGGACTGAACCAGGACTGAACAAGGACTGAACCAGGACTGAACCAGGACTGAACCAGGACTGAACCAGGACTGAACCGGGACTGAACAAGGACTAAACCAGGACTGAACCAGGACTGAACCAGGACTGAACCAGGACTGAACCAGGACTAAACCAGGACTGAACCAGGACTGAACCAGAACTGAACCGGGACTGAACAAGGACTAAACCGGGACTAAACCAGGACTGAACCGGGACTAAACCAGGACTGAACCAGGACTGAACCAGGACTAAACCAGGACTGAACCAGGACTAAACCAGGACTGAACCAGGACTAAACCGGGACTAAACCAGGACTGAACCAGGACTAAACCAGGACTAAACCAGGACGAAACCAGAACTAAACCAGGACTAAACCAGGACTAAACCGGGACGAAACCAGAACTAAACCTGGACTATACCGGGACTAAACTGGAACTAAACCGGGACTAAACCGGGACGAAACCAGAACTAAACCTGGACTAAACCAGGACTAAACCGGGACTAAACCGGGACTAAACCGGGACTGAACCAGGACTAAACCAGGACTAAACCGGGACTAAACCGGGACTAAACCGGGACTAAACCGGGACTAAACCGGGACGAAACCGGAACTAAACCTGGACTAAACCGGGACTAAACCAGGACTAAACCAGGACTGAACCAGGACTGAACCGGGACTAAACCAGGACTGAACCAGGACTGAACCAGGACTAAACCAGGACTGAACCAGGACTAAACCAGGACTGAACCAGGACTGAACCAGGACTGAACCAGGACTGAACCGGGACTGAACCAGGACTGAACCGGGACTGAACAGGGACTAAACCGGGACTAAACCGGGACTAAACCGGGACTAAACCGGGACGAAACCGGAACTAAACCTGGACTAAACCGGGACTAAACCAGGACTAAACCGGGACTAAACCAGGACTGAACCGGGACTAAACCAGGACTGAACCAGGACTGAACCAGGACTAAACCAGGACTGAACCAGGACTAAACCAGGACTGAACCAGGACTGAACCAGGACTGAACCAGGACTGAACCGGGACTGAACAAGGACTAAACCAGGACTGAACCAGGACTGAACCAGGACTGAACAAGGACTAAACCGGGACTAAACCAGGACTGAACCGGGACTAAACCAGGACTGAACCAGGACTGAACCAGGACTAAACCAGGACTGAACCAGGACTAAACCAGGACTGAACCAGGACTAAACCAGGACTAAACCAGGACTAAACCGGGACGAAACCAGAACTAAACCTGGACTAAACCAGGACTAAACCGGGACTAAACCGGGACTAAACCGGGACTAAACCGGGACTGAACCAGGACTAAACCAGGACTAAACCGGGACTAAACCGGGACTAAACCGGGACTAAACCGGAACTAAACCTGGACTAAACCGGGACTAAACCAGGACTGAACCAGGACTGAACCAGGACTGAACCAGGACTGAACCAGGACTGAACCAGGACTGAACCAGGACTAAACCAGGACTAAACCAGGACTAAACCGGAACTAAACCTGGACTAAACCGGGACTAAACCAGGACTGAACCAGGACTGAACCAGGACTGAACCAGGACTGAACCAGGACTAAACCGGGACTGAACCAGGACTAAACCAGGACTAAACCGGGACTAAACCGGGACTAAACCGGGACTAAACCGGAACTAAACCTGGACTAAACCGGGACTAAACCAGGACTGAACCAGGACTGAACCAGGACTGAACCAGGACTGAACCAGGACTAAACCAGGACTGAACCAGGTCTAAACGTGTCATTTTCAGTCGGTAAGACTTCTGCGGAGGTGAGATGATTGACAGCTGTCCATCATCAGCAGGGGGCGGGATAATGGCTCCTGAGGGACGGGCTCTGCCAATCACAGCACAGCACCGTGTGACACCGCCCCCAAAGGAACAATTAGCCCGTTTATCTATAATTCAGTCCCTCCAAAGTCCTGGTTTAGTCCTGCTTTAGTCCTGCTTTAGTCCTGCTTTAGTCCTGCTTTAGTCCTGGTTTAGTCCTGGTCAGGAATCCATCCCTGGGCAGGTGCGCACTAAAAGTAAAATCCTACAAACATATTATAAAAAAACAAAACATTCAAATCTTCACAATCGCTCTAACAATCAGGACTAAACCAGGTCTAAACTAGGACTAAACCAGGACTAAACCAAGACTAAACCAGGACTAAACCAGGTCTAAACTAGGACTAAACCAGGACTAAACCAAGACTAAACCAGGTCTAAAGCTGGTCTAAAGCTGGTCTAAACCTGGTCTAAACCAGTTCTAAACCTGGTCTAAAGCTGGTCTAAACCTGGTCTAAACCTGGTCTAAACCTGGTCTAAACCTGGTCTAAACCTGGTCTAAACCTGGTCTAAACCTGGTCTAAACCTGGTCTAAACCTGGTCTAAAGCTGGTCTAAAGCTGGTCTAAAGCTGGTCTAAACCTGGTCTAAACCTGGTCTAAACCTGGTCTAAAGCTGGTCTAAAGCTGGTCTAAAGCTGGTCTAAACCTGGTCTAAAGCTGGTCTAAAGCTGGTCTAAACCTGGTCTAAAGCTGGTCTAAAGCTGGTCTAAACCTGGTCTAAAGCTGGTCTAAAGCTGGTCTAAACCTGGTCTAAAGCTGGTCTAAAGCTGGTCTAAAGCTGGTCTAAACCTGGTCTAAACCTGGTCTAAACCTGGTCTAAACCTGGTCTAAACCTGGTCTAAAGCTGGTCTAAAGCTGGTCTAAAGCTGGTCTAAACCTGGTCTAAACCTGGTCTAAAGCTGGTCTAAAGCTGGTCTAAAGCTGGTCTAAACCTGGTCTAAACCTGGTCTAAAGCTGGTCTAAAGCTGGTCTAAAGCTGGTCTAAACCTGGTCTAAACCTGGTCTAAACCTGGTCTAAACCTGGTCTAAACCTGGTCTAAAGATGGTCTTAACCTGGTCTAAACCTGGTCTAAACCTGGTCTAAAGCTGGTCTAAAGCTGGTCTAAAGCTGGTCTAAAGCTGGTCTAAACCTGGTCTAAACCTGGTCTAAACCTGGTCTAAACCTGGTCTAAAGCTGGTCTAAACCTGGTCTAAACCTGGTCTAAACCTGGTCTAAAGCAGGTCTAAACCTGGTCTAAACCTGGTCTAAACCTGGTCTAAACCTGGTCTAAAGCTGGTCTAAACCTGGTCTAAAGCTGGTCTAAACCTGGTCTAAACCTGGTCTAAAGCTGGTCTAAACCTGGTCTAAACCTGGTCTAAAGCTGGTCTAAAGCTGGTCTAAAGCTGGTCTAAACCTGGTCTAAACCTGGTCTAAAGCTGGTCTAAACCTGGTCTAAAGCTGGTCTAAAGCTGGTCTAAAGCTGGTCTAAAGATGGTCTAAACCTGGTCTAAAGATGGTCTAAACCTGGTCTAAACCTGGTCTAAAGATGGTCTAAAGCTGGTCTAAAGATGGTCTAAACCTGGTCTAAAGATGGTCTAAACCTGGTCTAAACCTGGTCTAAACCTGGTCTAAACCTGGTCTAAAGCTGGTCTAAACCTGGTCTAAACCTGGTCTAAACCTGGTCTAAACCTGGTCTAAAGCTGGTCTAAACCTGGTCTAAACCTGGTCTAAAGCTGGTCTAAAGCTGGTCTAAACCTGGTCTAAAGCTGGTCTAAACCTGGTCTAAACCTGGTCTAAACCTGTTCTAAACCTGGTCTAAACCTGGTCTAAACCTGTTCTAAACCTGGTCTAAACCTGGTCTAAACCTGGTCTAAACCTGTTCTAAACCTGGTCTAAACCTGGTCTAAACCTGGTCTAAACCTGTTCTAAACCTGGTCTAAACCTGGTCTAAAGCTGGTCTAAACCTGGTCTAAACCTGGTCTAAACCTGTTCTAAACCTGGTCTAAACCTGGTCTAAACCTGGTCTAAACCTGGTCTAAACCTGGTCTAAACCTGGTCTAAACCTGGTCTAAACCTGGTCTAAACCTGGTCTAAAGCTGGTCTAAACCTGGTCTAAAGCTGGTCTAAAGCTGGTCTAAAGCTGGTCTAAACCTGGTCTAAACCTGGTCTAAAGCTGGTCTAAAGCTGGTCTAAACCTGGTCTAAAGCTGGTCTAAAGCTGGTCTAAACCTGGTCTAAAGCTGGTCTAAAGCTGGTCTAAACCTGGTCTAAAGCTGGTCTAAAGCTGGTCTAAACCTGGTCTAAACCTGGTCTAAACCTGGTCTAAAGCTGGTCTAAAGCTGGTCTAAAGCTGGTCTAAAGCTGGTCTAAAGCTGGTCTAAAGCTGGTCTAAAGATGGTCTAAACCTGGTCTAAAGCTGGTCTAAAGATGGTCTAAAGCTGGTCTAAACCTGGTCTAAAGCTGGTCTAAAGATGGTCTAAACCTGGTCTAAACCTGGTCTAAACCTGGTCTAAAGCAGGTCTAAAGCAGGTCTAAAGCCGGTCTAAAGCTGGTCTAAAGCTGGTCTAAAGCTGGTCTAAACCTGGTCTAAACCTGGTCTAAACCTGGTCTAAAGCTGGTCTAAAGCTGGTCTAAACCTGGTCTAAACCTGGTCTAAACCTGGTCTAAACCTGGTCTAAACCTGGTCTAAACCTGGTCTAAAGCAGGTCTAAAGCCGGTCTAAAGCTGGTCTAAAGCTGGTCTAAAGCTGGTCTAAACCTGGTCTAAACCTGGTCTAAACCTGGTCTAAAGCTGGTCTAAAGCTGGTCTAAACCTGGTCTAAAGCTGGTCTAAAGCTGGTCTAAACCTGGTCTAAAGCTGGTCTAAACCTGGTCTAAAGCTGGTCTAAAGCTGGTCTAAAGCAGGTCTAAACCTGGTCTAAAGCTGGTCTAAACCTGGTCTAAAGCTGGTCTAAAGCTGGTCTAAAGCTGGTCTAAAGCTGGTCTAAACCTGGTCTAAACCTGGTCTAAAGCTGGTCTAAACCTGGTCTAAAGCTGGTCTAAGGCAGGTCTAAAGCTGGTCTAAAGCTGGTCTAAAGATGGTCTAAACCTGGTCTAAAGATGGTCTAAAGCTGGTCTAAACCTGGTCTAAAGCTGGTCTAAAGATGGTCTAAAGCTGGTCTAAAGATGGTCTAAAGCTGGTCTAAACCTGGTCTAAAGCTGGTCTAAAGATGGTCTAAAGCTGGTCTAAAGCTGGTCTAAACCTGGTCTAAAGCTGGTCTAAAGCTGGTCTAAAGCTGGTCTAAAGCTGGTCTAAACCTGGTCTAAAGCTGGTCTAAAGATGGTCTAAAGCTGGTCTAAACCTGGTCTAAAGCTGGTCTAAAGATGGTCTAAACCTGGTCTAAACCTGGTCTAAACCTGGTCTAAACCTGGTCTAAAGCAGGTCTAAAGCCGGTCTAAAGCTGGTCTAAAGCTGGTCTAAAGCTGGTCTAAACCTGGTCTAAACCTGGTCTAAACCTGGTCTAAAGCTGGTCTAAAGCTGGTCTAAACCTGGTCTAAAGCTGGTCTAAAGCTGGTCTAAACCTGGTCTAAAGCTGGTCTAAACCTGGTCTAAAGCTGGTCTAAAGCTGGTCTAAAGCAGGTCTAAACCTGGTCTAAAGCTGGTCTAAACCTGGTCTAAAGCTGGTCTAAAGCTGGTCTAAAGCTGGTCTAAAGCTGGTCTAAACCTGGTCTAAACCTGGTCTAAACCTGGTCTAAAGCTGGTCTAAGGCAGGTCTAAAGCTGGTCTAAAGCTGGTCTAAAGATGGTCTAAACCTGGTCTAAAGATGGTCTAAACCTGGTCTAAACCTGGTCTAAAGATGGTCTAAAGCTGGTCTAAACCTGGTCTAAACCTGGTCTAAAGCTGGTCTAAACCTGGTCTAAACCTGGTCTAAACCTGGTCTAAACCTGGTCTAAAGCTGGTCTAAACCTGGTCTAAACCTGGTCTAAAGCTGGTCTAAACCTGGTCTAAACCTGGTCTAAACCTGGTCTAAACCTGGTCTAAAACTGGTCTAAAACTGGTCTAAACCTGGTCTAAAGCTGGTCTAAAGCTGGTCTAAAGCTGGTCTAAAGCTGGTCTAAAGCTGGTCTAAACCTGGTCTAAACCTGGTCTAAACCTGGTCTAAAGATGGTCTAAAGCTGGTCTAAACCTGGTCTAAACCTGGTCTAAAGCAGGTCTAAACCTGGTCTAAACCTGGTCTAAAGCTGGTCTAAACCTGGTCTAAACCTGGTCTAAACCTGGTCTAAAGCTGGTCTAAAGCTGGTCTAAAGCTGGTCTAAAGCTGGTCTAAAGCTGGTCTAAACCTGGTCTAAAGCTGGTCTAAAGATGGTCTAAACCTGGTCTAAACCTGTTCTAAACCTGGTCTATAGATGGTCTAAAGCTGGTCTAAAGCTGGTCTAAACCTGGTCTAAAGCTGGTCTAAAGCTGGTCTAAACCTGGTCTAAAGCAGGTCTAAAGCCGGTCTAAAGCTGGTCTAAAGCTGGTCTAAACCTGGTCTAAAGCTGGTCTAAAGCTGGTCTAAAGCAGGTCTAAAGCTGGTCTAAAGCTGGTCTAAACCTGGTCTAAAGCTGGTCTAAAGCCGGTCTAAAGCTGGTCTAAAGCTGGTCTAAACCTGGTCTAAAGCTGGTCTAAAGCCGGTCTAAAGCTGGTCTAAACCTGGTCTAAAGCAGGTCTAAAGCCGGTCTAAAGCTGGTCTAAAGCTGGTCTAAACCTGGTCTAAAGCTGGTCTAAAGCTGGTCTAAAGCAGGTCTAAACCTGGTCTAAAGCTGGTCTAAACCTGGTCTAAAGCTGGTCTAAAGCTGGTCTAAAGCTGGTCTAAAGCTGGTCTAAACCTGGTCTAAACCTGGTCTAAAGCTGGTCTAAACCTGGTCTAAAGCTGGTCTAAACCTGGTCTAAAGCTGGTCTAAACCTGGTCTAAAGCTGGTCTAAACCTGGTCTAAACCTGGTCTAAACCTGGTCTAAAGCTGGTCTAAACCTGGTCTAAACCTGGTCTAAACCTGGTCTAAACCTGTTCTAAACCTGGTCTAAACCTGGTCTAAAGCTGGTCTAAACCTGGTCTAAACCTGGTCTAAACCTGGTCTAAACCTGTTCTAAACCTGGTCTAAAGCTGGTCTAAAGCTGGTCTAAACCTGGTCTAAAGCTGGTCTAAAGCTGGTCTAAACCTGGTCTAAAGCTGGTCTAAAGCTGGTCTAAACCTGGTCTAAAGCTGGTCTAAAGCTGGTCTAAACCTGGTCTAAAGCTGGTCTAAAGCTGGTCTAAACCTGGTCTAAAGCTGGTCTAAACCTGGTCTAAAGCTGGTCTAAACCTGGTCTAAAGCTGGTCTAAACCTGGTCTAAAGCTGGTCTAAAGCTGGTCTAAACCTGGTCTAAAGCTGGTCTAAAGCTGGTCTAAACCTGGTCTAAAGCTGGTCTAAAGCTGGTCTAAAGCTGGTCTAAAGCTGGTCTAAAGCTGGTCTAAAGCTGGTCTAAACCTGGTCTAAAGCTGGTCTAAAGCTGGTCTAAACCTGGTCTAAACCTGGTCTAAAGCTGGTCTAAACCTGGTCTAAACCTGGTCTAAAGCTGGTCTAAACCTGGTCTAAAGCTGGTCTAAAGCTGGTCTAAACCTGGTCTAAACCTGGTCTAAAGCTGGTCTAAACCTGGTCTAAAGCTGGTCTAAACCTGGTCTAAAGCTGGTCTAAACCTGGTCTAAAGCTGGTCTAAACCTGGTCTAAACCTGGTCTAAAGCTGGTCTAAACCTGGTCTAAACCTGGTCTAAAGCTGGTCTAAACCTGGTCTAAAGCTGGTCTAAAGCTGGTCTAAAGCTGGTCTAAACCTGGTCTAAAGCTGGTCTAAAGCTGGTCTAAAGCTGGTCTAAAGCTGGTCTAAAGCTGGTCTAAACCTGGTCTAAACCTGGTCTAAAGCTGGTCTAAAGCTGGTCTAAAGCTGGTCTAAACCTGGTCTAAAGCTGGTCTAAAGCTGGTCTAAAGCTGGTCTAAACCTGGTCTAAAGCTGGTCTAAAGCTGGTCTAAAGCTGGTCTAAACCTGGTCTAAACCTGGTCTAAAGATGGTCTAAACCTGGTCTAAAGCTGGTCTAAACCTGGTCTAAAGCTGGTCTAAACCTGGTCTAAACCTGGTCTAAACCTGGTCTAAAGCTGGTCTAAAGCTGGTCTAAAGCTGGTCTAAACCTGGTCTAAACCTGGTCTAAACCTGGTCTAAAGCTGGTCTAAAGCTGGTCTAAACCTGGTCTAAAGCTGGTCTAAAGCTGGTCTAAACCTGGTCTAAACCTGGTCTAAAGCTGGTCTAAACCTGGTCTAAACCTGGTCTAAACCTGGTCTAAAGCTGGTCTAAAGCTGGTCTAAACCTGGTCTAAAGCTGGTCTAAAGCTGGTCTAAAGCTGGTCTAAAGCTGGTCTAAAGCTGGTCTAAACCTGGTCTAAAGCTGGTCTAAAGCTGGTCTAAAGCTGGTCTAAAGCTGGTCTAAACCTGGTCTAAAGCTGGTCTAAACCTGGTCTAAAGCTGGTCTAAACCTGGTCTAAAGCTGGTCTAAACCTGGTCTAAACCTGGTCTAAAGCTGGTCTAAACCTGGTCTAAAGCTGGTCTAAACCTGGTCTAAACCTGGTCTAAAGCTGGTCTAAAGCTGGTCTAAACCTGGTCTAAAGCTGGTCTAAACCTGGTCTAAAGCTGGTCTAAACCTGGTCTAAACCTGGTCTAAAGCTGGTCTAAACCTGGTCTAAAGCTGGTCTAAAGCTGGTCTAAACCTGGTCTAAAGCTGGTCTAAACCTGGTCTAAAGCTGGTCTAAACCTGGTCTAAAGCTGGTCTAAAGCTGGTCTAAACCTGGTCTAAACCTGGTCTAAACCTGGTCTAAAGCTGGTCTAAACCTGGTCTAAAGCTGGTCTAAAGCTGGTCTAAACCTGGTCTAAACCTGGTCTAAAGCTGGTCTAAAGCTGGTCTAAAGCTGGTCTAAACCTGGTCTAAAGCTGGTCTAAAGCTGGTCTAAAGCTGGTCTAAAGCTGGTCTAAAGCTGGTCTAAAGCTGGTCTAAACCTGGTCTAAAGCTGGTCTAAACCTGGTCTAAACCTGGTCTAAACCTGGTCTAAACCTGGTCTAAAGCTGGTCTAAAGCTGGTCTAAACCTGGTCTAAAGCTGGTCTAAAGCTGGTCTAAACCTGGTCTAAACCTGGTCTAAAGCTGGTCTAAACCTGGTCTAAACCTGGTCTAAACCTGGTCTAAAGCTGGTCTAAAGCTGGTCTAAACCTGGTCTAAAGCTGGTCTAAACCTGGTCTAAAGCTGGTCTAAAGCTGGTCTAAACCTGGTCTAAAGCTGGTCTAAAGCTGGTCTAAACCTGGTCTAAACCTGGTCTAAAGCTGGTCTAAACCTGGTCTAAAGCTGGTCTAAACCTGGTCTAAAGCTGGTCTAAACCTGGTCTAAACCTGGTCTAAAGCTGGTCTAAAGCTGGTCTAAACCTGGTCTAAAGCTGGTCTAAACCTGGTCTAAAGCTGGTCTAAACCTGGTCTAAACCTGGTCTAAAGCTGGTCTAAACCTGGTCTAAACCTGGTCTAAAGCTGGTCTAAAGCTGGTCTAAACCTGGTCTAAAGCTGGTCTAAAGCTGGTCTAAACCTGGTCTAAAGCTGGTCTAAACCTGGTCTAAACCTGGTCTAAAGCTGGTCTAAACCTGGTCTAAAGCTGGTCTAAAGCTGGTCTAAAGCTGGTCTAAAGCTGGTCTAAAGCTGGTCTAAACCTGGTCTAAACCTGGTCTAAACCTGGTCTAAACCTGGTCTAAAGCTGGTCTAAAGCTGGTCTAAAGCTGGTCTAAAGCTGGTCTAAACCTGGTCTAAACCTGGTCTAAACCTGGTCTAAAGCTGGTCTAAAGCTGGTCTAAAGCTGGTCTAAAGCTGGTCTAAACCTGGTCTAAACCTGGTCTAAAGCTGGTCTAAAGCTGGTCTAAAGCTGGTCTAAACCTGGTCTAAAGCTGGTCTAAAGCTGGTCTAAACCTGGTCTAAACCTGGTCTAAAGCTGGTCTAAAGCTGGTCTAAACCTGGTCTAAACCTGGTCTAAAGCTGGTCTAAACCTGGTCTAAAGCTGGTCTAAACCTGGTCTAAAGCTGGTCTAAACCTGGTCTAAACCTGGTCTAAACCTGGTCTAAAGCTGGTCTAAAGCTGGTCTAAAGCTGGTCTAAACCTGGTCTAAAGCTGGTCTAACCCGGGGTCTAAATGTGGAGTGAAACCGGTTCTAAACCTGGTCTGCGCGGATGTGTGGGCAGTGGTATAAATACAGAGCTGCGGCTGGTGCTGATGCTGAGGAGGCGGTTTCCATGGAGACGGCATCGCAGCATCAGCCGTCCGTCAGTCGTCCCCGGCAACGGCCCGACACACGGACCAGATCCGAGACCGGACCAGGACTTATGTAACAGCCATGAATATTCAAGCACCAGAGCATTCCATCACCTGAGCCGGAACTGAACCAGGACTAGACCGGGACTAGACCGGGACTAGACCGGGACTAGACCGGGACTAGACCGGGACTAGACCGGGACAAGACCGGGACTAGACCGGGACTAGACCGGGACTAGACCGGGACTAGACCGGGACAAGACCGGGACTAGACCGGGACTAGACCGGGACTAGACCGGGACTAGACCGGGACTAGACCGGGACAAGACCGGGACTAGGCCGAGGACTGGGCCGAGGACTGGGCCGGGACTGGGCCGGGACTGGAGCCGGGACTAGACCGAGGACAAGACCGGGACAAGACCGAGACTGGGCCGGGACAAGGACCGAGGACTAGACCGGGACTGGGACCGGGACAAGACCGAGACTGGGCGGGACAAGACCGGGACTGACCGGGACAAGACCGGGACTGGGCCGGGACTAGACCGGGACTGGGACCGGGACAAGACCGGGACAAGACCGAAACTAGACCGGGACTGGGCCGAGGACTGGACCGGGACAAGACCGGGACTGGACCGGGACTAGACCGACAAGACCGAGGACTGGGCCGGGACTAGACCGAGGACTAGACCGGGACAAGACCGGGACTGGACCGGGACTAGACAGGGACAAGACCGGGACTGGACCGAGGACAAGACCGACTGGGCCGGGACTGGACCGAGGACTAGACCGACAAGACCGAGGACTGGGCCGAGGACAAGACCGGGACTAGAGCGGGACAAGACCGGGACTGGACCGGGACTAGACCGAGGACTGGGCCGGGACTAGACCGGGACTAGACCGGGACAAGACCGGGACAAGACCGGGACTAGACCGGGACTAGACCGGGACTAGACAGGGACTAGACCGGGACTAGCCCGGGACTGGGCCGGGACAAGACCGGGACTAGACCGGGACTGGGCCGGGACTGGGCCGAGGACAAGACCGAGGACTAGACCGGGACAAGCCCGGACTGGACCGGGACAAGACCGACAAGACCGGGACTAGGCGAGGACTAGGCGGGGACTGGGCCGGGACTGGGCCGGGACTGGGCCGGGACAAGACCGGGACTGGACCGAGGACTGGGCGACTGGACCGGGACAAGACCGGGACAAGACCGGGACTGGGCCGAGGACTGGGCCGGGACTAGACCCGGGACTAGACCCGGGACTAGACCGGGACAAGACCGACTAGACCGGGACTATACCGGGACCAGACCGGGACTAGACCGGGACTAGACCAGGACAAGACCAGGACTAGACCGGGACTGGACCGGGACTAGACCGAGGACAAGACCGAGGACTAGACCGAGGACAAAACCGAGGACTGGGACCGGGACTGGGCAGGGACTGGGCCGAGGACAAGACCGAGGACTAGACCGGGACTAGACCGACTAGACCGGGACAAGACCGACTAGACCGAGGACAAGACCGGGACTGGACCGGGACTGGGCCGGGACTGGACCGAGGACAAAACCGGACTAGACCGGGACTAGACAGGGACTAGACCGGGACAAGACCGGGACTAGACAGGGACTAGACCCTGACCAGACCGGGACTAGACCGGGACTAGACCTTGTCTAGACCGGGACTAGACCGGGACTAGACCGGGACTAGACCGGGACTAGACCGGGACAAGACCGGGACTAGACCGGGACTGAACCGGGACTAGACCGGGACAAGACCGGGACAAGACCGGGACGAGACCGAGGACTGGACCGACAAGACCGAGGACTAAACCGAGGACTGGGCCGGGACTGAACCGGGACAAGACCGAGGACTAGACAAGGGACTGGGCCGAGGACTAGACCGGGACTGGGCCGAGGACAAGACCCGGGACAAGACCGAGGACTGGGCCGGGACTAGACCGGGACAAGACCGGGACTATACCGGGACTAGACCGGGACTAGACCGGGACAAGACCGGGACTAGACAGGGACTAGACCGGGACAAGACCGGGACTAGACAGGGACTAGACCATGACCAGACCGGGACTAGACCGGGACTAGACCAAGTCTAGACCGGGACTAGACCGGGACTAGACCGGGACTAGACCGGGACTAGACCGGGACTAGACCGGGACTGAACCGGGACAAGACCGGGACAAGACCGGGACTAGACCGGGACTGAACCGGGACAAGACCGGGACTAGACCAGGACTAAACCAGGACTAGACCAGTACTAAACCGGGACTAAACCAGGACTAAATCAGGACTAGACCAGTACTAAACCAGGTCTAAACCAGGACTAAACAAGGACTAAACCGGGACTAAACCGGGACTAAACCAGGACTGAACAGGGACTAAACCAGGACTAAACAAGGACCAAACCAGGACTAAACAGGGACTAAACCAGGACTAAACCAGGACTAAACCAGGACTAAACCAGGTCTAAACCAGGACTAAACCAGGACTAAACCAGGACTAAACAAGGACTAAACCGGGACTAAACCGGGACCAAACCAGGACTAAACAGGGACTAAACCAGGACTAAACAAGGACCAAACCAGGACTAAACCAGGTCTAAACCAGGACTAAACCAGGACTAAACCAGGACTAAACCAGGTCTAAACCAGGACTAAACCAGGACTAAACCAGGTCTAAACCAGGACTAAACCAGGACTAAACCAGGACTAAACCAGGTCTAAACCAGGACTAAACCAGGACTAAACCAGGTCTAAACCAGGACTAAACCAGGACTAAACCAGGACTAAACCAGGTCTAAACCAGGACTAAACCAGGACTAAACCAGGTCTAAACCAGGACTAAACCAGGACTAAACCAGGACTAAACAAGGACTAAACCGGGACTAAACCGGGACCAAACCAGGACTAAACAGGGACTAAACCAGGACTAAACAAGGACCAAACCAGGACTAAACCAGGTCTAAACCAGGACTAAACCAGGACTAAACCAGGACTAAACCAGGTCTAAACCAGGACTAAACCAGGACTAAACCAGGTCTAAACCAGGACTAAACCAGGACTAAACCAGGACTAAACAAGGACTAAACCGGGACTAAACCGGGACCAAACCAGGACTAAACAGGGACTAAACCAGGACTAAACAAGGACCAAACCAGGACTAAACCAGGTCTAAACCAGGACTAAACCAGGACTAAACCAGGACTAAACCAGGTCTAAACCAGGACTAAACCAGGACTAAACCAGGTCTAAACCAGGACTAAACCGGGACTAAACCAGGACTAAACCAGGACTAACCCAGGACTAAACCAGGACTAAACCAGGACTAAACCAGGTCTAAACCAGGACTAAACCAGGACTAAACCAGGTCTAAACCAGGACTAAACCGGGACTAAACCAGGACTAAACCAGGACTAAACCAGTACTAAACCAGGACTAAACCAGGACTAAACCAGGACTAAACCAAGTCTAAACAAGGTCTAAACAAGGACTAAACCGGGACTAGAACAGGACTAAAACGAAACTAAACCAGGACTAAACCAGGACTAAACCAGGACTAAACCAGGACTAAACCAGGACTGAACCGGGACTAAACGGCGACTAAACCGGGACTAAACCAGGACTGAACCGGGACTAAACCGGGACTAAACCGGGACTAAACCGGGACTGAACCGGGACTAAACCGGGACTAAACCGGGACTAGACCGGGACTAAACTAGGACTAAACCAGGACTAAAGCAGGACTAAACTAGGATTAAACCAGGACTAAACTAGGAATAAACCAGGACTAAACCAGGACTAAACTAGGACTAAACCAGGACTAAACCAGGACTAACCCAGGACAAAACCAGGACTAAACTAGGACTAAACACGGACTAAACCGGGACTAAACCAGGACTAGACCAGGACTAAACCAGGACTAACCCAGGACTAACCCAGAACTAAACTAGGACTAAACCAGGACTAAACCAGGACCAAACTAGGACTAAACCAGGACAAAAGCAGGACTAAACCAGGACTAAACTAGGACTAAACCAGGACTAAACTAGGACTAAACCAGGACTGAAGCAGGACTAAACCAGGACTAAACCAGGTCTAAACCAGGTCTGAACCAGGTCTAAACCAGGACTAAACCAGGACTAAACCAGGACCAAACCAGGACTGAACCAGGACTAAACCAGGTCTAAACCAGGACTAAACCAGGACAGAACCAGGACTGAACCAGGACTAAACCAGGACTAAACTAGGACTAAACCAGGACTGAACCGGGACTAAACGGGACTAAACTAGGACTAAACCAGGATTAAACCAGGACTAAACCAGGATTAAACCGGGACTAAACCGGGACTAAACTAGGACTAAACCAGGACTAAACCAAAACTAAACTAGGATTAAACCAGGACTAAACTAGGACTAAACCAGGACTAAACCAGGACTAAACCGGGACTAAACCAGGACTAAACTAGGACTAAACCAGGACTAAACCAGGACTAAACTAGGACTAAACCAGGACTGAACCGGGACTAAACGGGACTAAACTAGGACTAAACCAGGATTAAACCAGGACAAAACCAGGACTAAACCGGGACTAAACCGGGACTAAACTAGTACTAAACCAGGACTAAACTAGGACTAAACCAGGACTAAACCAGGACTAAACCGGGACTAAACCAGGACTAAACTAGGACTAAACCAGCACTAAACCAGGACTAGACCAGGACTAAACCAGGACTAACCCAGGACTAAACTAGGACTAAACCAGGACTAAACCAGGACTAAACCAGGACTAAACTAGGACTAAACTAGGACTAAACTAGGACTAAACCAGGACTAAACCAGGACTAAACCAGGACTAACCCAGGACTAAACTAGGACTAAACCAGGAATAAACCAGGACTAAACCAGGACTAAAGCAGGACTAAACCAGGACTAAACCAGGACTAAAGCAGGACTAAACTAGGACTAAACCAGGACTAAACTAGGACTAAACCAGGACTAAACCAGGACTAAACCAGGACTAAAGCAGGACTAAACCAGGACTAAACTAGGACTAAACCAGGACTAAACTAGGACTAAACCAGGACTAAACCAGGACTAAACCAGGACTAAACCAGGACTAAAGCAGGACTAAACCAGGACTAAACTAGGACTAAACCAGGACTAAACTAGGAATAAACCAGGACTAAACCAGGACTAAACTAGGACTAAACCAGGTCTAAACCAGGCCTGAACCAGGTCTAAACCAGGACTAAACCAGGACTAAACCAGGACAGAACCAGGACTGAACCAGGACTAAACCGGGACCAACCCGGGACTAAACCGGGACTAAACCGGGACTAAACCGGGACCAAACCAGGACTAAACAGGGACTAAACCAGGACTAAACCAGGACCAAACCAGGACTAAACCAGGTCTAAACCAGGACTAAACCAGGACTAAACCAGGACTAAACCAGGTCTAAACCAGGACTAAACCAGGACTAAACCAGGTCTAAACCAGGACTAAACCGGGACTAAACCAGGACTAAACCAGGACTAGACCAGTACTAAACCAGGACTAAACCGGGACTAAACCAGGTCTAAACCAGGACTAAACCAGGACTAAACCAGGTCTAAACCAGGACTAAACCAGGACTAAACCAGGTCTAAACCAGGACTAAACCAGTACTAAACCAGGACTAAACCAGGACTAAACCAGGACTAAACCAAGTCTAAACTAGGTCTAAACAAGGACTAAACCGGGAATAGAACAGGACTAAAACGAAACTAAACCAGGACTAAACCAGGACTAAACCAGGACTAAACCACGACTAAACCGGGACTGAACCGGGACTAAACCAGGACTAAACCGGGACTAAACCAGGACTAAACCGGGACTAAACCAGGACTAAACCAGGACTAAACCAGGACTGAACCGGGACTAAACCGGGACTAAACCGGGACTAAACCGGGACTGAACCGGGACTAAACCGGGACTAGACCGGGACTAAACTAGGACTAAACCAGGACCAAAGCAGGACTAAACTAGGATTAAACCAGGACTAAACTAGGAATAAACCAGGACTAAACCAGGACTAAACCGGGACTAAACCGGGACTAAACTAGGACTAAACCAGGACTAAACCAGGACTAACCCAGGACAAAACCAGGACTAAACTAGGACTAAACAAGGACTAAACCGGGACTAAACCAGGACTAGACCAGGACTAAACCAGGACTAACCCAGGACTAACCCAGGACTAAACTAGGACTAAACCAGGACTAAAGCAGGACTAAACCAGGACTAAACTAGGACTAAACCAGGAATAAACTAGGACTAAACCAGGACTAAACCAGGACTAAACCAGGACTAAACCAGGTCTAAACCAGGTCTGAACCAGGTCTAAACCAGGACTAAACCAGGACTAAACCAGGACCAAACCAGGACTGAACCAGGACTAAACCAGGTCTAAACCAGGACTAAACCAGGACAGAACCAGGACTGAACCAGGACTAAACCAGGACTAAACCAGGACTAAACCAGGACTGAACTAGGACTAAACCAGGACTGAACCGGGACTAAACGGGACTAAACTAGGACTAAACCAGGACCAAACTAGGACTAAACCAGGACTAAAGCAGGACTAAACCAGGACTAAACTAGGACTAAACCAGGAATAAACTAGGACTAAACCAGGACTAAACCAGGACTAAACCAGGACTAAACCAGGTCTAAACCAGGTCTGAACCAGGTCTAAACCAGGACTAAACCAGGACTAAACCAGGACCAAACCAGGACTGAACCAGGACTAAACCAGGTCTAAACCAGGACTAAACCAGGACAGAACCAGGACTGAACCAGGACTAAACCAGGACTAAACCAGGACTAAACCAGGACTGAACTAGGACTAAACCAGGACTGAACCGGGACTAAACGGGACTAAACTAGGACTAAACCAGGATTAAACCAGGACTAAACCAGGATTAAACCGGGACTAAACCGGGACTAAACTAGGACTAAACCAGGATTAAACCAGGACTAAACCAGGATTAAACCGGGACTAAACCGGGACTAAACTAGGACTAAACCAGGACTAAACAAGGACTAAACCGGGACTAAACCGGGACTAAACTAGTACTAAACCAGGACTAAACTAGGACTAAACCAGGACTAAACCAGGACTAAACCGGGACTAAACCAGGACTAAACTAGGACTAAACCAGGACTAAACCAGGACTAGACCAGGACTAAACCAGGACTAAACCAGGACTAAACTAGGACTAAACCAGGACTAAACCAGGACTAAACCAGGACTAAACTAGGACTAAACCAGGACTAAACCAGGACTAACCCAGGACTAAACTAGGACTAAACCAGGACTAAACTAGGACTAAACCAGGACTAAACCAGGACTAAAGCAGGACTAAACCAGGACTAAACCAGGACTAAAGCAGGACTAAACTAGGACTAAACCAGGACTAAACCAGGACTAAACCAGGACTAAACCAGGACTAAACTAGGACTAAACCAGGACTAAACTAGGACTAAACCAGGACTAAATCAGGACTAAACCAGGACTAAACCAGGACTAAACTAGGACTAAACCAGGACTAAACTAGGAATAAACCAGGACTAAACCAGGACTAAACTAGGACTAAACCAGGTCTAAACCAGGTCTGAACCAGGTCTAAACCAGGACTAAACCAGGACTAAACCAGGACTAAACCAGGACTAAACCGGGACCAAACCGGGACTAAACCGGGACTAAACTAGGACTAAACCAGGACTAAACCAGGACTAAACTAGGATTAAACCAGGACTAAACTAGGACTAAACCAGGACTAAACTAGGACTAAACAAGGAATAAACAGGGACTAAACCAGGACTAGACCAGGACTAAACCAGGACTAACCCAGGACTAAACTAGGACTAAACCAGAACTAAACCAGGACTAAACCAGGACCAAACTAGGACTAAACCAGGACTAAAGCAGGACTAAACCAGGACTAAACCAGGACTAAACCAGGACTAAAGCAGGACTAAACCAGGACTAAACTAGGACTAAACCAGGACTAAACTAGGACTAAACCAGGACTAAACCAGGACTAAACCAGGACTAAACCAGGACTAAAGCAGGACTAAACCAGGACTAAACTAGGACCAAACCAGGACTAAACTAGGAATAAACCAGGACTAAACCAAGACTAAACTAGGACTAGACCAGGACTAAACCAGGACTAAACCAGGACTAACCCAGGACTAAACTAGGACTAAACCAGGACTAAACCAGGACGAAACCAGGACTAACCCAGGACTAAACTAGGACTAAACCAGGACTAAACCAGGACTAACGCAGGACTAAACTAGGACTAAACCAGGACTAAACTAGGACTAAACCAGGACTAAACCAGGACTAAACCAGGACTAAACCAGGACTAAAGCAAGACTAAACCAGGACTAAACTAGGACTAAACCAGGACTAAACCAGGACAGAACCAGGACTGAACCACGACTAAACCAGGACCAAACCGGGACTAAACCAGGACTAAACCAGGACTAAACCAGGACTAACCGAGGACAAAACCAGGACTAAACCAGGACTAAACTAGGACTAAACAAGGACTAAACCGGGACTAATCCGGGACTAGACCAGGACTAAACCAGGACTAACCCAGGACTAACCCAGGACTAAACTAGGACTAAACCAGGACTAAAGCAGGACTAAACCAGGACCAAACTAGGACTAAACCAGGACGAAAGCAGGACTAAACCAGGACTAAACCAGGACAGAACCAGAACTGAACCAGGACTAAACCAGGACTAAACCAGGACTAAACCGGGACTAAACCGGGACTAAACCAGGACTAACCGGGACTAGACCGGGACTAAACTAGGACTAAACCAGGACTAAAGCAGGACTAAACTAGGATTAAACCAGGACTAAACTAGGAATAAACCAGGACTAAACCAGGACTAAACTAGGACTAAACCAGGACTAAACCAGGACTAACCCAGGACAAAACCAGGACTAAACTAGGACTAAACACGGACTAAACCGGAACTAAACCAGGACTAGACCAGGACTAAACCAGGACTAACCCAGGACTAACCCAAGACTAAACTAGGACTAAACCAGGACTAAACCAGGACCAAACTAGGACTAAACCAGGACTAAAGCAGGACTAAACCAGGACTAAACTAGGACTAAACCAGGAATAAACTAGGACTAAACCAGGACTAAACCAGGACTAAACCAGGACTAAACCAGGTCTAAACCAGGTCTGAACCAGGACTAAACCAGGACTAAACCAGGACCAAACCAGGACTGAACCAGGACTAAACCAGGTCTAAACCAGGACTAAACCAGGACAGACCCAGGACTGAACCAGGACTAAACCAGGACTAAACCAGGACTAAACCAGGACTGAACTAGGACTAAACCAGGACTGAACCGGGACTAAACGGGACTAAACTAGGACTAAACCAGGATTAAACCAGGACTAAACCAGGATTAAACCGGGACTAAACCGGGACTAAACTAGGACTAAACCAGGACTAAACCAAAACTAAACTAGGATTAAACCAGGACTAAACTAGGACTAAACCAGGACTAAACCAGGACTAAACTAGGACTAAACCAGGACTGAACCGGGACTAAACGGGACTAAACTAGGACTAAACCAGGATTAAACCAGGACAAAACCAGGACTAAACCGGGACTAAACCGGGACTAAACTAGGACTAAACTAGGACTAAACCAGGACTAAACCAGGACTAAACCGGGACTAAACCAGGACTAAACTAGGACTAAACCAGGACTAAACCAGGACTAAACTAGGACTAAACCAGGACTGAACCGGGACTAAACGGGACTAAACTAAGACTAAACCAGGATTAAACCAGGACAAAACCAGGACTAAACCGGGACTAAACCGGGACTAAACTAGTACTAAACCAGGACTAAACTAGGACTAAACCAGGACTAAACCAGGACTAAACCGGGACTAAACCAGGACTAAACTAGGACTAAACCAGCACTAAACCAGGACTAGACCAGGACTAAACCAGGACTAACACAGGACTAAACTAGGACTAAACCAGGACTAAACCAGGACTAAACCAGGACTAAACTAGGACTAAACTAGGACTAAACTAGGACTAAACCAGGACTAAACCAGGACTAAACCAGGACTAACCCAGGACTAAACTAGGACTAAACCAGGACTAAACTAGGACTAAACCAGGACTAAACCAGGACTAAACCAGGACTAAAGCAGGACTAAACCAGGACTAAACCAGGACTAAAGCAGGACTAAACTAGGACTAAACCAGGACTAAACTAGGACTAAACCAGGACTAAACCAGGACTAAACCAGGACTAAAGCAGGACTAAACCAGGACTAAACTAGGACTAAACCAGGACTAAACTAGGACTAAACCAGGACTAAACCAGGACTAAACCAGGACTAAACCAGGACTAAAGCAGGACTAAACCAGGACTAAACTAGGACTAAACCAGGACTAAACTAGGAATAAACCAGGACTAAACCAGGACTAAACTAGGACTAAACCAGGTCTAAACCAGGCCTGAACCAGGTCTAAACCAGGACTAAACCAGGACTAAACCAGGACAGAACCAGGACTGAACCAGGACTAAACCGGGACCAACCCGGGACTAAACCGGGACTAAACCGGGACTAAACCGGGACCAAACCAGGACTAAACAGGGACTAAACCAGGACTAAACCAGGACCAAACCAGGACTAAACCAGGTCTAAACCAGGACTAAACCAGGACTAAACCAGGACTAAACCAGGTCTAAACCAGGACTAAACCAGGACTAAACCAGGTCTAAACCAGGACTAAACCGGGACTAAACCAGGACTAAACCAGGACTAGACCAGGACTAAACCAGGACTAAACCGGGACTAAACCAGGTCTAAACCAGGACTAAACCAGGACTAAACCAGGTCTAAACCAGGACTAAACCGGGACTAAACCAGGACTAAACCAGGACTAAACCAGTACTAAACCAGGACTAAACCAGGACTAAACCAGGACTAAACCAAGTCTAAACCAGGTCTAAACAAGGACTAAACCGGGACTAAACCAGGACTAAACCAGGACTGAACCGGGACTAAACGGCGACTAAACCGGGACTAAACCAGGACTAAACCGGGACTAAACCAGGACTAAACCGGGACTAAACCAGGACTGAACCGGGACTAAACCGGGACTAAACCGGGACTAAACCGGGACTGAACCGGGACTAAACCGGGACTAAACCAGGACTAAACCAGGACTGAACCGGGACTAAACGGCGACTAAACCGGGACTAAACCAGGACTAAACCGGGACTAAACCAGGACTAAACCGGGACTAAACCAGGACTGAACCGGGACTAAACCGGGACTAAACCGGGACTAAACCGGGACTGAACCGGGACTAAACCGGGACTAGACCGGGACTAAACTAGGACTAAACCAGGACTAAAGCAGGACTAAACTAGGATTAAACCAGGACTAAACTAGGAATAAACCAGGACTAAACCAGGACTAAACCGGGACTAAACCGGGACTAAACTAGGACTAAACCAGGACTAAACCAGGACTAACCCAGGACAAAACCAGGACTAAACTAGGACTAAACAAGGACTAAACCGGGACTAAACCAGGACTAGACCAGGACTAAACCAGGACTAACCCAGGACTAACCCAGGACTAAACTAGGACTAAACCAGGACTAAACCAGGACCAAACTAGGACTAAACCAGGACTAAAGCAGGACTAAACCAGGACTAAACTAGGACTAAACCAGGAATAAACTAGGACTAAACCAGGACTAAACCAGGACTAAACCAGGACTAAACCAGGTCTAAACCAGGTCTGAACCAGGTCTAAACCAGGACTAAACCAGGACTAAACCAGGACCAAACCAGGGCTAAACCAGGACTAAACCTGGTCTAAACCAGGACTAAACCAGGACAGAACCAGGACTAAACCAGGTCTAAACTAGGAATAAACCAGATCTAAACCAGGACTGAACCAGGTCTAAACCAGGACTGAACCAGGACTAAACCAGGACTAAACCAGGACTAAACCAGGACTAAACCAGGACTAAACCAGGACTAAACCAGGACTAAACCAGGACTAAACCAGGACTAAACCAGGACTAAACCAGGACTAAACCAGGACTAAACCAGGACTAAACCAGGACTAAACCAGGACTAAACCAGGACTAAACCGGGACTAAACCAGGACTAAACCGGTTTAGGACTAAACCAGGACTAAACCAGGACTAAACCAGGTCTAAACCAGGTCTGAACCAGGTCTAAAACAGAACTAAACCAGGACTAAACCAGGACTAAACCAGGACCAAACCAGGACTGAACCAGGACTAAACCAGGACTAAACCAGGACTAAACCAGGACTAAACCAGGACTAAACCAGGACTAAACCAGGACTAAACCAGGACTAAACCAGGACTGAACTAGGACTAAACCAGGACTGAACCGGGACTAAACGGGACTAAACTAGGACTAAACCAGGATTAAACCAGGACTAAACCAGGATTAAACCGGGACTAAACCGGGACTAAACTAGGACTAAACCAGGACTAAACCAAAACTAAACTAGGATTAAACCAGGACTAAACTAGGACTAAACCAAAACTAAACCAGGACTAAACCGGGACTAAACCAGGACTAAACTAGGACTAAACCAGGACTAAACCAGGACTAAACCAGGACTAAACCAGGTCTAAACCAGGTCTGAACCAGGTCTAAACCAGGACTAAACCAGGACTAAACCAGGACCAAACCAGGACTGAACCAGGACTAAACCAGGTCTAAACCAGGACTAAACCAGGACAGAACCAGGACTGAACCAGGACTAAACCAGGACTAAACCAGGACTAAACCAGGACTGAACTAGGACTAAACCAGGACTGAACCGGGACTAAACGGGACTAAACTAGGACTAAACCAGGATTAAACCAGGACTAAACCGGGACTAAACTAGGACTAAACCAGGACTAAACCAAAACTAAACTAGGATTAAACCAGGACTAAACTAGGACTAAACCAGGACTAAACCAGGACTAAACTAGGACTAAACCAGGACTGAACCGGGACTAAACGGGACTAAACTAGGACTAAACCAGGATTAAACCAGGACAAAACCAGGACTAAACCGGGACTAAACCGGGACTAAACTAGGACTAAACTAGGACTAAACCAGGACTAAACCAGGACTAAACCGGGACTAAACCAGGACTAAACTAGGACTAAACCAGGACTAAACCAGGACTAAACTAGGACTAAACCAGGACTGAACCGGGACTAAACGGGACTAAACTAAGACTAAACCAGGATTAAACCAGGACAAAACCAGGACTAAACCGGGACTAAACCGGGACTAAACTAGTACTAAACCAGGACTAAACTAGGACTAAACCAGGACTAAACCAGGACTAAACCGGGACTAAACCAGGACTAAACTAGGACTAAACCAGCACTAAACCAGGACTAGACCAGGACTAAACCAGGACTAACCCAGGACTAAACTAGGACTAAACCAGAACTAAACCAGGACTAAACCAGGACTAAACTAGGACTAAACTAGGACTAAACTAGGACTAAACCAGGACTAAACCAGGACTAAACCAGGACTAACCCAGGACTAAACTAGGACTAAACCAGGACTAAACTAGGACTAAACCAGGACTAAACCAGGACTAAACCAGGACTAAAGCAGGACTAAACCAGGACTAAACCAGGACTAAAGCAGGACTAAACTAGGACTAAACCAGGACTAAACTAGGACTAAACCAGGACTAAACCAGGACTAAACCAGGACTAAAGCAGGACTAAACCAGGACTAAACTAGGACTAAACCAGGACTAAACTAGGACTAAATCAGGACTAAACCAGGACTAAACCAGGACTAAAGCAGGACTAAACCAGGACTAAACTAGGACTAAACCAGGACTAAACTAGGAATAAACCAGGACTAAACCAGGACTAAACTAGGACTAAACCAGGTCTAAACCAGGCCTGAACCAGGTCTAAACCAGGACTAAACCAGGACTAAACCAGGACAGAACCAGGACTGAACCAGGACTAAACCGGGACCAACCCGGGACTAAACCGGGACTAAACCGGGACTAAACCGGGACCAAACCAGGACTAAACAGGGACTAAACCAGGACTAAACCAGGACCAAACCAGGACTAAACCAGGTCTAAACCAGGACTAAACCAGGACTAAACCAGGACTAAACCAGGTCTAAACCAGGACTAAACCAGGACTAAACCAGGTCTAAACCAGGACTAAACCGGGACTAAACCAGGACTAAACCAGGACTAGACCAGGACTAAACCAGGACTAAACCGGGACTAAACCAGGTCTAAACCAGGACTAAACCAGGACTAAACCAGGTCTAAACCAGGACTAAACCAGGACTAAACCAGGACTAAACCAGGACTAAACCAGTACTAAACCAGGACTAAACCAGGACTAAACCAGGACTAAACCAAGTCTAAACCAGGTCTAAACAAGGACTAAACCGGGATTAGAACAGGACTAAAACGAAACTAAACCAGGACTAAACCAGGACTAAACCAGGACTAAACCAGGACTAAACCAGGACTGAACCGGGACTAAACGGCGACTAAACCGGGACTAAACCAGGACTAAACCGGGACTAAACCAGGACTAAACCGGGACTAAACCAGGACTGAACCGGGACTAAACCGGGACTAAACCGGGACTAAACCGGGACTGAACCGGGACTAAACCGGGACTAGACCGGGACTAAACTAGGACTAAACCAGGACTAAAGCAGGACTAAACTAGGATTAAACCAGGACTAAACTAGGAATAAACCAGGACTAAACCAGGACTAAACCGGGACTAAACCAGGAATAAACTAGGACTAAACCAGGACTAAACCAGGACTAAACCAGGACAAAACCAGGACTAAACTAGGACAAAACAAGGACTAAACCGGGACTAAACCAGGACTAGACCAGGACTAAACCAGGACTAACCCAGGACTAACCCAGGACTAAACTAGGACTAAACCAGGACTAAACCAGGACCAAACTAGGACTAAACCAGGACTAAAGCAGGACTAAACCAGGACTAAACTAGGACTAAACCAGGAATAAACTAGGACTAAACCAGGACTAAACCAGGACTAAACCAGGACTAAACCAGGTCTAAACCCGGTCTGAACCAGGTCTAAACCAGGACTAAACCAGGACTAAACCAGGACCAAACCAGGACTGAACCAGGACTAAACCAGGTCTAAACCAGGACTAAACCAGGACAGAACCAGGACTGAACCAGGACTAAACCAGGACTAAACCAGGACTAAACCAGGACTGAACTAGGACTAAACCAGGACTGAACCGGGACTAAACGGGACTAAACTAGGACTAAACCAGAATTAAACCAGGACTAAACCAGGATTAAACCGGGACTAAACCGGGACTAAACTAGGACTAAACCAGGACTAAACCAAAACTAAACTAGGATTAAACCAGGACTAAACTAGGACTAAACCAAAACTAAACCAGGACTAAACCGGGACTAAACCAGGACTAAACTAGGACTAAACCAGGACTAAACCAGGACTAAACCAGGACTAAACCAGGACTAAACTAGGACTAAACCAGGACTGAACCGGGACTAAACGGGACTAAACTAGGACTAAACCAGGATTAAACCAGGACAAAACCAGGACTAAACCAGGACTAAACCGGGACTAAACTAGTACTAAACCAGGACTAAACTAGGACTAAACCAGGACTAAACCAGGACTAAACCGGGACTAAACCAGGACTAAACTAGGACTAAACCAGGACTAAACCAGGACTAAACCAGGACTAACCCAGGACTAAACTAGGACTAAACCAGGACTAAACCAGGACTAAACCAGGACTAAACTAGGACTAAACTAGGACTAAACTAGGACTAAACCAGGACTAAACCAGGACTAACCCAGGACTAAACTAGGACTAAACCAGGACTAAACTAGGACTAAACCAGGACTAAACCAGGACTAAAGCAGGACTAAACCAGGACTAAACCAGGACTAAAGCAGGACTAAACTAGGACTAAACCAGGACTAAACTAGGACTAAACCAGGACTAAACCAGGACTAAAGCAGGACTAAACCAGGACTAAACTAGGACTAAACCAGGACTAAACCAGGACTAAACCAGGACTAAACCAGGACTAAAGCAGGACTAAACCAGGACTAAACTAGGACTAAACCAGGACTAAACTAGGAATAAACCAGGACTAAACCAGGACTAAACTAGGACTAAACCAGGTCTAAACCAGGTCTGAACCAGGTCTAAACCAGGACTAAACCAGGACTAAACCAGGACAGAACCAGGACTGAACCAGGACTAAACCGGGACCAAACCGGGACTAAACCGGGACTAAACTAGGACTAAACCAGGACTAAACCAGGACTAAACTAGGATTAAACCAGGACTAAACTAGGACTAAACCAGGACTAAACTAGGACTAAACAAGGAATAAACAGGGACTAAACCAGGACTAGACCAGGACTAAACCAGGACTAAACCAGGACTAAAGCAGGACTAAACCAGGACTAAACTAGGACCAAACCAGGACTAAACTAGGAATAAACCAGGACTAAACTAGGACTAAACAAGGACTAAACCGGGACTAAACCAGGACTAGACCAGGACTAAACCAGGACTAACCCAGGACTAACCCAGGACTAAACTAGGACTAAACCAGAACTAAACCAGGACTAAACCAGGACCAAACTAGGACTAAACCAGGACTAAACTAGGACCAAACCAGGACTAAACTAGGAATAAACCAGGACTAAACTAGGACTAAACAAGGACTAAACCGGGACTAAACCAGGACTAGACCAGGACTAAACCAGGACTAACCCAGGACTAACCCAGGACTAAACTAGGACTAAACCAGAACTAAACCAGGACTAAACCAGGACCAAACTAGGACTAAACCAGGACTAAAGCAGGACTAAACCAGGACTAAACCAGGACTAAACCAGGACTAAAGCAGGACTAAACCAGGACTAAACTAGGACTAAACCAGGACTAAACTAGGACTAAACCAGGACTAAACCAGGACTAAACCAGGACTAAACCAGGACTAAAGCAGGACTAAACCAGGACTAAACTAGGACCAAACCAGGACTAAACTAGGAATAAACCAGGACTAAACCAAGACTAAACTAGGACTAAACCAGGTCTAAACCAGGCCTGAACCAGGTCTAAACCAGGACTAAACCAGGACAGAACCAGGACTGAACCAGGACTAAACCGGGACCAAACCGGGACTAAACCGGGACTAAACTAGGACTAAACCAGGACTAAACCAGTACTAAACCAGGACTAAACCAGGACTAAACCAGGACTAAACCAAGTCTAAACCAGGTCTAAACAAGGACTAAACCGGGACTAGAACAGGACTAAAACGAAACTAAACCAGGACTAAACCAGGACTAAACCAGGACTAAACCAGGACTAAACCAGGACTGAACCGGGAGTAAACGGCGACTAAACCGGGACTAAACCAGGACTAAACCGGGACTAAACCAGGACTAAACCGGGACTAAACCAGGACTGAACCGGGACTAAACCGGGACTAAACCGGGACTAAACCAGGACTAAACCGGGACTAAACCGGGACTAAACCGGGACTAAACTAGGACTAAACCAGGACTAAAGCAGGACTAAACTAGGATTAAACCAGGACTAAACTAGGACTAAACCAGGACTAAACCAGGACTAAACCGGGACTAAACCGGGACTAAACTAGGACTAAACCAGGACTAAACCAGGACTAACCCAGGACAAAACCAGGACTAAACTAGGACAAAACAAGGACTAAACCGGGACTAAACCAGGACTAGACCAGGACTAAACCAGGACTAACCCAGGACTAACCCAGGACTAAACTAGGACTAACCCAGGACTAACCCAGGACTAAACTAGGACTAAACCAGGACTAAACCAGGACCAAACTAGGACTAAACCAGGACTAAAGCAGGACTAAACCAGGACTAAACTAGGACTAAACCAGGAATAAACTAGGACTAAACCAGGACTAAACCAGGACTAAACCAGGACTAAACCAGGTCTAAACCCGGTCTGAACCAGGTCTAAACCAGGACTAAACCAGGACTAAACCAGGACCAAACCAGGACTGAACCAGGACTAAACCAGGTCTAAACCAGGACTAAACCAGGACAGAACCAGGACTGAACCAGGACTAAACCAGGACTAAACCAGGACTAAACCAGGACTGAACTAGGACTAAACCAGGACTGAACCGGGACTAAACGGGACTAAACTAGGACTAAACCAGAATTAAACCAGGACTAAACCAGGATTAAACCGGGACTAAACCGGGACTAAACTAGGACTAAACCAGGACTAAACCAAAACTAAACTAGGATTAAACCAGGACTAAACTAGGACTAAACCAGGACTAAACCAGGACTAAACCGGGACTAAACCAGGACTAAACTAGGACTAAACCAGGACTAAACCAGGACTAAACCAGGACTAAACCAGGACTAAACTAGGACTAAACCAGGACTGAACACGGACTAAACGGGACTAAACTAGGACTAAACCAGGATTAAACCAGGACAAAACCAGGACTAAACCGGGACTAAACCGGGACTAAACCAGTACTAAACCAGGACTAAACTAGGACTAAACCAGGACTAAACCAGGACTAAACCAGGACCAAACCAGGACTGAACCAGGACTAAACCAGGTCTAAACCAGGACTAAACCAGGACTAACCCAGGACTAAACTAGGACTAAACCAGGACTAAACCAGGACTAAACCAGGACTAAACTAGGACTAAACTAGGACTAAACTAGGACTAAACCAGGACTAAACCAGGACTAACCCAGGACTAAACTAGGACTAAACCAGGACTAAACTAGGACTAAACCAGGACTAAACCAGGACTAAAGCAGGACTAAACCAGGACTAAACCAGGACTAAAGCAGGACTAAACTAGGACTAAACCAGGACTAAACTAGGACTAAACCAGGACTAAACCAGGACTAAAGCAGGACTAAACCAGGACTAAACTAGGACTAAACCAGGACTAAACCAGGACTAAACCAGGACTAAACCAGGACTAAAGCAGGACTAAACCAGGACTAAACTAGGACTAAACCAGGACTAAACTAGGAATAAACCAGGACTAAACCAGGACTAAACTAGGACTAAACCAGGTCTAAACCAGGTCTGAACCAGGTCTAAACCAGGACTAAACCAGGACTAAACCAGGACAGAACCAGGACTGAACCAGGACTAAACCGGGACCAAACCGGGACTAAACCGGGACTAAACTAGGACTAAACCAGGACTAAACCAGGACTAAACTAGGATTAAACCAGGACTAAACTAGGACTAAACCAGGACTAAACTAGGACTAAACAAGGAATAAACAGGGACTAAACCAGGACTAGACCAGGACTAAAGCAGGACTAAACCAGGACTAAACTAGGACCAAACCAGGACTAAACTAGGACTAAACCAGGACTAAACCAGGACTAAAGCAGGACTAAACCAGGACTAAACCAGGACTAAAGCAGGACTAAACTAGGACTAAAGCAGGACTAAACCAGGACTAAACCAGGACTAAAGCAGGACTAAACTAGGACTAAACCAGGACTAAACTAGGACTAAACCAGGACTAAACCAGGACTAAAGCAGGACTAAACCAGGACTAAACTAGGACTAAACCAGGACTAAACCAGGACTAAACCAGGACTAAACCAGGACTAAAGCAGGACTAAACCAGGACTAAACCAGGACTAAAGCAGGACTAAACTAGGACTAAACCAGGACTAAACTAGGACTAAACCAGGACTAAACCAGGACTAAAGCAGGACTAAACCAGGACTAAACTAGGACTAAACCAGGACTAAACCAGGACTAAACCAGGACTAAACCAGGACTAAAGCAGGACTAAACCAGGACTAAACTAGGACTAAACCAGGACTAAACTAGGAATAAACCAGGACTAAACCAGGACTAAACTAGGACTAAACCAGGTCTAAACCAGGTCTGAACCAGGTCTAAACCAGGACTAAACCAGGACTAAACCAGGACAGAACCAGGACTGAACCAGGACTAAACCGGGACCAAACCGGGACTAAACCGGGACTAAACTAGGACTAAACCAGGACTAAACCAGGACTAAACTAGGATTAAACCAGGACTAAACTAGGACTAAACCAGGACTAAACTAGGACTAAACAAGGAATAAACAGGGACTAAACCAGGACTAGACCAGGACTAAAGCAGGACTAAACCAGGACTAAACCAGGACTAAAGCAGGACTAAACCAGGACTAAACTAGGACCAAACCAGGACTAAACTAGGAATAAACCAGGACTAAACTAGGACTAAACAAGGACTAAACCGGGACTAAACCAGGACTAGACCAGGACTAAACCAGGACTAACCCAGGACTAACCCAGGACTAAACTAGGACTAAACCAGAACTAAACCAGGACTAAACCAGGACCAAACTAGGACTAAACCAGGACTAAACTAGGACCAAACCAGGACTAAACTAGGAATAAACCAGGACTAAACTAGGACTAAACAAGGACTAAACCAGGACTAAACCAGGACTAAACCAGGACTAAACCAGGACTAAACCAGGACTAACCCAGGACTAAACTAGGACTAAACCAGAACTAAACCAGGACTAAACCAGGACCAAACTAGGACTAAACCAGGACTAAAGCAGGACTAAACCAGGACTAAACCAGGACTAAACCAGGACTAAAACAGGACTAAACCAGGACTAAACTAGGACTAAACCAGGACTAAACTAGGACTAAACCAGGACTAAACCAGGACTAAACCAGGACTAAACCAGGACTAAAGCAGGACTAAACCAGGACTAAACTAGGACCAAACCAGGACTAAACTAGGAATAAACCAGGACTAAACCAAGACTAAACTAGGACTAAACCAGGTCTAAACCAGGCCTGAACCAGGTCTAAACCAGGACTAAACCAGGACAGAACCAGGACTGAACCAGGACTAAACCGGGACCAAACCGGGACTAAACCGGGACTAAACTAGGACTAAACCAGGACTAAACCAGGACTAAACTAGGATTAAACCAGGACTAAACTAGGACTAAACCAGGACTAAACTAGGACTAAACAAGGAATAAACAGGGACTGAACCAGGACTAAACCAGGACTAACCCAGGACTAACCCAGGACTAAACTAGGACTAAACCAGAACTACACCAGGACTAAACCAGGACCAAACTAGGACTAAACCAGGACTAAAGCAGGACTAAACCAGGAATAAACTAAAACTAAACCAGGACTAAACTAGGACTAAACCAGGACTAAACCAGGACTAAACCAGGTCTAAAACAGGTCTGAACCAGGTCTAAACCAGGACTAAACCAGGACCAAACCAGGACTGAACCAGGACTAAACCAGGACTAAACCAGGACAGAACCAGGACTAAACGGGACTAAACTAGGACTAAACCAGGACTGAACCGGGACTAAACCAGGACTAAACTAGGACTAAACCAGGACTAAACCAGGACTAAACTAGGACTAAACCAGGACTGAACCGGGACTAAACTAGGACTAAACCAGGACTAAACCAGGACTAAACTAGGACTAAACCAGGACTAAACCAGGACTAAACCAGGACAAAACCAGGACTAAACCGGGACTAAACCGGGACTAAACTAGTACTAAACCAGGACTAAACCAAAACTAAACTAGGATTAAACCAGGACTAAACTAGGACTAAACCAGGACTAAACCAGGACTAAACCGGGACTAAACCAGGACTAAACTAGGACTAAACCAGGACTAAACCAGGACTAACCCAGGACAAAACCAGGACTAAACCAGGACTAAACTAGGACTAAACAAGGACTAAACCGGGACTAAACCAGGACTAGACCAGGACTAAACCAGGACTAAACCAGGACTAACCCAGGACTAAACTAGGACTAAACCAGGACTAAACCAGGACTAAACCAGGACTAACCCAGGACTAAACTAGGACTAAACCAGGACTAAACCAGGACTAACGCAGGACTAAACTAGGACTAAACCAGGACTAAACTAGGACTAAACCAGGACTAAACCAGGACTAAACCAGGACTAAACCAGGACTAAACCAGGACTAAAGCAGGACTAAACCAGGACTAAACTAGGACTAAACCAGGACTAAACCAGGACAGAACCAGGACTGAACCACGACTAAACCAGGACCAAACCGGGACTAAACCGGGACTAAACCGGGACTAAACTAGGATTAAACCAGGACTAAACTAGGACTAAACCAGGACCAAACCAGGACTAAACCGGGACTAAACCAGGACTAAACTAGGACTAAACCAGGACTAAACCAGGACTAACCCAGGACAAAACCAGGACTAAACCAGGACTAAACTAGGACTAAACAAGGACTAAACCGGGACTAATCCGGGACTAGACCAGGACTAAACCAGGACTAACCCAGGACTAACCCAGGACTAAACTAGGACTAAACCAGGACTAAAGCAGGACTAAACCAGGACCAAACTAGGACTAAACCAGGACTAAAGCAGGACTAAACCAGGACTAAACCAGGACAGAACCAGGACTGAACCAGGACTAAACCAGGACCAAACCAGGACTGAACCAGGACTAAACCAGGACCAAACCAGGTCTAAACCAGGACTAAACCAGGTCTAAACCAGGACTAAACCAGGTCTGACCCAGGACTAAACCAGGACTAAACCAGGACCAAACCAGGTCTAAACCAGGACCGAACCAGGACTGAACCAGGACCAAACCAGGTCTAAACCAGGACTAAACCAGGACTGAACCAGGACTAAACCAGGACTAAACCAGGACTGAACCAGGACTAAACCAGGACTGAACCAAGACTGAACCGGGACTAAACCGGGACTAGATCGGGACTAAACCAGGACTAAACCGGGACTAAACCGGGACTAGACCGGGACTAAACCGGGACTAAACCGGGACTAAACCAGGTCTAAACCGGGACTAAACCGGGACTAAACCGGGACTAAACCAGGTCTAAACCAGGACTAAACCAGGACTAAACCAGGTCTAAACCAGGACTAAACCGGGACTAAACCGGGACTTAACCGGGAGTAAACCAGTCCTCTTCTCTCTCCTCTCTCTTCCTCCTTTCTCCTCTCTCCTCCTCCTCCTCCTCCTCTCTCCTCCTCTCTCTCTCCCCCTCTCTCCTCTCTCCTCCTCTCTCCTCTCTCCCCTCTCTCCTCTCCTCTCTCCTCCTCTCTCCTCTCCTCTCTCTCCTCTCCTCTCTCCTCCTCTCTCCTCCTCCTCCTCTCTCCTCCTCCTCTCTCCTCCTCTCTCCTCTCCTCTCTCCTCCTCCTCTCTCTCCTCTCTCCTCCTCCTCTCTCCTCTCTCCTCTCTCCTCTCCTCTCTCCTTTCCTCTCTCCTCCTCTCTCCTCTCCTCTCTCCTTTCCTCTCTCCTCCTTCTCTCTCCTCTCCTCTCTCCTTTCCTCTCTCCTCCTCCTCTCTCCTCTCCTCTCTCCTTTCCTCTCTCCTCCTCTCTCCTCCTCCTCCTCTCTCCCCTCTCTCCTCTCCTCTCTCTCCTCTCCTCTCTCCTCCTCTCTCCTCTCCTCTCTCTCCTCTCTCCTCCTCCTCTCTCCTCTCTCCTCTCCTCTCTCCTTTCCTCTCTCCTCCTCTCTCCTCTCCTCTCTCCTTTCCTCTCTCCTCCTCCTCTCTCCTCTCCTCTCTCCTTTCCTCTCTCCTCCTCCTCTCTCCTCCTCTCTCCTCTCCTCTCTCCTTTTCTCTCTCCTCCTCCTCTCTCCTTTCCTCTCTCCTCCTCCTCTCTCCTCCTCCTCTCTCCTTTCCTCTCTCCTCCTCCTCTCTCCTCTCCTCTCTCCTTTCCTCTCTCCTCTCTCCTACTCTCTAGTTTCCTCTCTCCTCCTCCTCTCTCCTCTCCTCTCTCCTTTCCTCCTCTCTCCTCTCTCCTCTCCTCTCTCTCCTCTCATCTCTCCTCTCTTCTCTCTCCTCTCTTCTCTCTCCTCCTCTCTCCTCTCCTCTCTCCTTTCCTCCTCCTCCTCTCTCCTCTCCTCTCTCCTTTCCTCTCTCCTCCTCCTCTCTCCTCCTCCTCTCTCCTTTTCTCTCTCCTCCTCCTCTCTCCTTTCCTCTCTCCTCTCCTCTCTCCTCTCCTCTCTCCTTTCCTCTCTCCTCCTCCTCTCTCCTTTCCTCTCTCCTCCTCCTCTCTCCTCTCCTCTCTCCTTTCCTCTCTCCTCTCTCCTCCTCTCTCCTCTCTCCTCCTCCTCCTCTCTCCTCTCCTCTCTCTTCTCTCTCCTCTCTTCTCTCTCCTCCTCTCTCCTCTCCTCTCTCTCCTCCTCTCTCCTCCTCCTCTCTCCTCTCTCTCCTCCTCTCTCCTCCTCTCTCCTCTCTTCTCTCTCCTCCTCTCTCCTCCTCCTCTCTCCTCTCTCCTCTCTCCTCCTCTCTCCTCTCTCCTCCTCTCTCCTCTCTCCTCTCTCCTCCTCTCTCCTCTCTCCTCCTCTCTCCTCCTCCTCTCTCCTCCTCTCTCCTCTCTCCTCCTCCTCTCTCCTCTCTCCTCTCTCCTCCTCTCTCTCCTCCTCCTCTCTCCTCTCTCCTCCTCCTCTCTCCTCCTCTCTCCTCCTCTCTCCTCTCTCCTCCTCTCTCCTCCTCCTCTCTCCTCCTCCTCCTCTTATCTCCTCCTCCTTCTCTCTCCTCCTCTCTCCTCCTCTCTCCTCCTCTCTCCTCTCTCCTCCCCTCCTCTCCTCCTCTCCTCCTCTCCTCCTCTCCTCCTCCTCCTCTCTCCTCTCTCCTCCTCTCTCCTCCTCCTCTCTCCTCTCTCCTCCTCCTCTCTCCCCTCTCTCCTCTCCTCTCTCTCCTCTCCTCTCTCCCCTCTCTCCCCTCTCCTCTCTCCTCTCTCCTCCTCCTCTCTCTCCTCCTCTCTCCTCTCTCCTCCTCTCTCCTCTCTCTCCTCCTCTCTCTCCTCCTCTCTCCTCTCTGCTCCTCTCTCTACTCTTCCTCCTCCTCTCTCCTCCTCTCTCCTCTCTCCTCCTCTCTCCTCCTCCTCTCTCCCCTCTCTCCTCTCCTCTCTCTCCTCTCCTCTCTCCCCTCTCTCCTCTCTCCCCTCTCCTCTCTCCTCTCTCCTCCTCCTCTCTCCTCCCCTCTCTCCTCTCCTCTCCTCTCCTCTCTCCCCTCTCCTCTCTCCTCTCTCCTCCTCCTATCTCTCCTCCTCTCTCCTCTCTCCTCCTCTCTCCTCCTCCTCTCTCTCCTCCTCCTCTCCTCTCTCTCCTCCTCTCTCCTCTCTCCTCTCTCCTCTCTCTCCTCCTCTCTCTCCTCCTCTCTTCTCTCCTCCTCTCTCCTCCTCTCTCCTCTCTCCTCTCTCCTCTCTCCTCCTCTCTCCTCTCTCCTCTCTCCTCTCTCTCCTCCTCTCTCTCCTCCTCTCTCCTCTCTCCTCCTCTCTTCTCTCCTCCTCTCTCCTCCTCTATCCTCCTCCTCTCTCCTCTCTCCTCTCTCCCCCTCTCTCCTCTCTCCTCCTCCTCTCTCTCCTCTCTCCTTCTCCTCTCTCCTCTCTCCTCCTCTCTCCTCTCTCCTCCTCTCTCCTCTCTCCTCTCTCCTCCTCTCTCCTCTCTCCTCTCTCCTCCTCCTCTCTCTCCTCTCTCCTCTCTCCTCTCTCCTCTCTCCTCCTCTCTCTCCTCTCGCCTCTCTCTCTCCTCTCTCTCCTCCTCTCTCTCTCTCTCTCTCTCCTCTCCTCTCTCCTCCTCTCTCCTCTCTCCTCCTCTCTCCTCTCTCCTCTCTCCTCCTCTCTCCTCTCTCCTCCTCTCTCCTCTCTCCTCTCTCCTCCTCTCTCCTCTCTCCTCTCTCCTCCTCCTCTCTCCTCCTCCTCTCTCCTCTCTCCTCCTCTCTCCTCTCTCCTCTCTCCTCCTCTCTCCTCTCTCCTCCTCTCTCCTCTCTCCTCTCTCCTCCTCTCTCCTCTCTCCTCTCTCCTCTCTCCTCCTCTCTCCTCTCTCCTCTCTCCTCCTCTCTCCTCTCTCCTCCTCTCTCCTCTCTCCTCTCTCCTCTCTCCTCTCTCCTCTCTCCTCTCTCCTCCTCTCTCCTCTCTCCTCTCTCCTCCTCTCTCCTCCTCTCCTCTCTCCTCTCCTCCTCTCTCCTCCTCTCTCCTCTCTCCTCCTCTCTCCTCTCCTCCTCTCTCCTCTCTCCTCCTCTCTCCTCTCTCCTCTCTCGGCTCCACCTTAAACTCTTTCTGTGTCTGTCTGGAGCAGAAGTTCCACGGAGGAGCCGCGTCCCTCCGCCTTAAACCCTCGCGATGACACTGTGTCCGCGCGCACATGCCCCGGATGACCTGGATTAGCCCGGATGCCCTGGATTAGCCCGGATGCCCTCCCTTCCCTCCTCCTCTAAACTTTGTCTCAAACTCCGTGCTCCGGTCCACCTTAACGCGCCTCCAGTCCCCGCCTCGCCTTTGCAGCAGGATCCGGACGTGGGCCGTGTTTCTGCGGGTCCCACCCACACGCGCGCGTGTTTCTGCGGGTCCCACCCACACGCGCGTGCACGCACCCACGCACACGCCACGTGCACGCGCAGCGGCGAGAAGCAACAGCAGCAGCAGCCACCGCGCCGTGAACGCCTAGCGCCGAGCAGAGAGTGTTTTCACCGCGTTACCCACGGCCAGGACGGGACTACGCCGTCGCGGGAGCCTCGGGAGCTGCGTGGAGCTGCGCGGAGCTGCGCGGGGCCGTGCGGAGGGGAGACTGTCCGCTTCTTCCGCGTCTCCGCCGCGCTGCGCCGCTGGGCGTTCGTTGAGCCGTCGCTGGAAATGGACAAACCGCTGTGAATCCGCGCGCGTGATTCTACGTCCACTGCAGGTAACCCCACGCGCACGCGCACACACCGCCGCTTCCCGCCACTCACCCCACAACCGCACGAGACCCCACAGCCCGCACGAGGACAGGAACCGACCAGGACTAGACCGGGACTAAAGCGGGACTCAACCGGGACTAGACACGGAGCCCACACGGTACAGGACTCACCAGGACTCACCAGGACTAAACAGGACTAAACCAGGACTAAACCAGGACTCAACAGGACCAGAGCAGGACTCAAACGGGACTCATCCGGGACTAAACCAAACCGGGACTGTGGGGAATGAGTTGGGGACGAGGAAATCCCGGAGACCCCCGGAGCTGGAGCCCAAACCTGCGGAAATGCGCCGCTCCAGCTCCGCGGAAAACACGGACCGAGCTCTGTCCACGGAGAACCGGGACCAGAGCGGGACCAGAGCGGGACCAGAGCGGGACCAGAGCGGGACCAGAGCCCGGTCTAAGCTCGCGGAAACCCGGGACTCGCGCTGCAAGAACTGTTGCTTCAACCATGAACTGAAGCCAAGTTTAACTCAAACTAAGCCAGATCTGGACCAGGTCTAAAGCAGGACTAAGCCGGGCCCAGATCGGGTCCAGACCTGGACCTGATCTAGACCCGATCTGGGTCTTTGGCCTGACGTAAACCCGCTCCACTCTGCGCTTTTTACGCGTTTTAAAGGAGCATCCGGGTTTTTCGGTGCTTCACCTTCACGCGCACGAGCACAGTGCCCGGGCGCGTGCGTGTGCACCCACAGGTGTGAACCCATTATCTGTGCGCGTGCGTGTGCCGGTGTCTCCCAGCCTCGGCTCCTCGTGGACTGTCGCTTCAGTGAGAAGCATTGATTTCCCCGCTGCTCCGCGTGGGTCCGCGTGGGTCCGCGTGGGTCCGCGTGGGGATTCCTCGGGCCTGTCCTGCTCACGGGACACTTGAGTCCGTGTGTAAAGTTTAACCGCATTTACAGCTGCTCCAAACCCTCCTTTAGTGTGAACATTAACTTTCTCTCCACACTCCTCCCCCCACGGCCACAGCGCGCGGGACACCGGGGACCGTGGAGCCGAACGCAACAGTGTCACGCCATTGATTTACGGGGGAGGTTTGACACGGGCCCGCGCCGAGATGAACGAGCGCTGTCGCTGTGAATTAGGACTGCGGCGTTTTGTGAGCGGAGTGTCGCTTTTGTCCGCGGGCCGGACGTGACTTATTGAACCTCACCGAGGCTCATTTCATCACACTGTGCGCCCGCGGCTCCTCCGTGTTTCCGAAGTCCTTCAGCCGTGTTCCGTGACATCTGCTCCGAACCGGGGCTTTTCCGTTTCTTAAGGTGGTATTTTTACGTGTCTGGGGTTTACAATGAGGCGGCGCTGACAGTTTGAGTAATGCTTGCGCTACTTGCTGAACGGGCTCCGCGGGCGCCTCCTCCTCCTCCGCCTCCTCCGCCCCTGTTGCATTGTCATTTGTGTGAGCTCAGCCGATCTGCGCGGCGCGCGCGTGTTGCCATAATGTGGAATTTTCACGTGGACGGGACGCACGCGGGCGGACGGATGACAGATCGCGGCGTGAATGCGCCGTTTGTCAAAGGGACTGTGGTGTGAATGGGCTGCGTCATCGCGTCAACCCTGCGCCTGTGGGCTGGGTGTGTCCCGCGTGTTATGGGACAGGGTGCGGGAGGGGGGCAGGGGGGGATCCCGCATCTCCTGCGCGTGCACGAGCCGCGGCGCGTGCATGACCTCCAAACGAGGGCAAACGAACCGCATCCGCGCTCCTGCCGCACCGCTCCTCACAGGCGAGAGAGGGAAGGAGAGAGGGAAGGAGAGAGGGAAGGAAGGAAGGAGAGAGGGAAGGAGAGAGGGAAGGAAGGAAGGAGAGAGGGAAGGAGAGAGGGAAGGAAGGAAGGAGAGAGGGAAGGAGAGAGGGAAGGAAGGAAGGAGAGAGGGAAGGAGAGAGGGAAGGAGAGAGGGAAGGAGAGAGGGAAGGAGAGAGGGAAGGAAGGAAGGAGAGAGGGAAGGAAGGAAGGAGAGAGGAAAGGAGAGAGGGAAGGAAGGAGAGAGGGAAGGAGAGAGGGAAGGAGAGAGGGAAGGAAGGAAGGAGAGAGGGAAGGAGAGAGGGAAGGAAGGAGAGAGGGAAGGAGAGAGGGAAGGAAGGAGAGAGGGAAGGAAGGAAGGAGAGAGGGAAGGAGAGAGGGAAGGAGAGAGGGAAGGAGAGAGGGAAGGAGAGAGGGAAGGAGAGAGGGAAGGAGAGAGGGAAGGAGAGAGGGAAGGAGAAGGATGAGCAACAGTTCATCGCATGACACCGAATCTTCCACATAAACTCCCGGAGGAACGCGCCTGAACCGAAGCCCCGTAAAAAAAGTGAATGGGACGCGATAAACGAGCGGCGCGGCACAGCGCGGCACGGCGCGGCACAGCGCGGCACAGCGCGGCACAGCGCGGCGGAGGCGGTGATTTCCAGACCTGGTGACGTCATACTGAGGGTTTCTGCAAAAGCTTCAACAATTTACAACAAACCAGAGCAGAAACTGAAGCGGGACTAAAGGTCCGAGCCCGGTCCCGACGCGGGACTAAAGGTCCGAGCCCGGTCCCGACGCGGGACTAAAGGTCCGAGCCCGGTCCCGAGGCGGGACTAAAGGTCCGAGCCCGGTCCCGACGCGGGACTAAAGGTCCGAGCCCGGTCCCGAGGCGGGACTAAAGGTCCGAGCCCGGTCCCGAGGCGGGACTAAAGGTCCGAGCCCGGTCCCGAGGCGGGACTAAAGGTCCGAACCCGGTCCCGACGCGGGACTAAAGGTCCGAGCCCGGTCCCGAGGCGGGACTAAAGGTCCGAGCCCGGTCCCGAGGCGGGACTAAAGGTCCGAACCCGGTCCCGACGCGGGACTAAAGGTCCGAGCCCGGTCCCGAGGCGGGACTAAAGGTCCGAGCCCGGTCCCGAGGCGGGACTAAAGGTCCGAGCCCGGTCCCGAGGCGGGACTAAAGGTCCGAGCCCGGTCCCGAGGCGGCGGAAAACAGGAAACGGTTAAATTCAGTTTTTTCACTACATAAATAAAAGCTGAGGACTGGACTGAGACCCGGTTCAGACCCGGTTCAGACCCGGTTCAGACCCGGTTCAGACCCGGTTCAGACCCGGTCCAGACCCGGTTCAGACCCGGTTCAGAATCTGAGGAGGATTTGATGAAAAAATGATGAGATGCTTCAATAATTAATGAAGGATTATATTTATCTGAGAGGAGAGAGGAGAGGAGGAGAGAGGAGAGGAGGAGAGAGAGGAGAGAGGAGAGGAGAGAGGAGAGAGGAGAGGAGAGAGAGGAGAGGAGGAGAGGAGAGGAGAGAGGAGAGGAGGAGAGAGAGGAGAGAGGAGAGGAGAGGAGAGGAGAGAGGAGAGGAGAGGAGAGAGAGGAGAGGAGGAGAGAGGAGAGGAGGAGAGAGAGGAGAGAGGAGAGGAGAGGAGAGGAGAGGAGAGGAGAGAGGAGAGGAGGAGAGAGGAGAGGAGGAGAGAGAGGGAGAGGAGAGAGGGAGAGAGGGAGGAGAGGAGAGAGAGGAGAGAGGAGAGGAGAGAGGAGAGAGGGAGGAGAGGAGAGAGGAGAGAAGAGAGGAGAGGAGAGAGAGGAGAGAGGAGAGAGGAGAGGAGAGGAGAGGAGAGAGAGGAGAGGAGGAGAGGAGAGGAGAGAGGAGAGGAGGAGAGAGGAGAGAGGAGAGGAGAGGAGAGAGGAGAGGAGAGGAGAGAGGAGGAGAGGAGGAGAGAGGAGAGAGAGGAGAGAGGAGAGGAGAGAGAGGAGAGGAGAGGAGAGGAGAGGAGAGGAGAGAGGAGAGGAGGAGAGAGGAGAGGAGGAGAGAGAGGAGAGAGGAGAGGAGAGGAGGAGAGAGAGGAGAGGAGGGGAGAGAGAGGAGAGAGGAGAGGAGAGGAGGAGAGGAGAGGAGAGTAGGAGAGAGGAGAGAGGAGAGGAGGAGAGAGGAGAGGAGAGGGGAGGAGAGAGGAGAGGAGGAGAGAGGAGAGGAGAGGAGGAGAGAGAGGAGAGAGGAGGAGAGAGGAGAGGAGGAGAGAGGAGAGGAGAGGAGAGAGGAGGAGATAGGAGAGGAGAGAGGAGGGGAGAGGAGAGGAGAGAGGAGAGGAGAGGAGGAGAGGAGGAGAGAGGAGAGGAGGAGAGAGGAGAGAGGAGAGGGGAGGAGAGAGGAGAGGAGGAGAGAGGAGAGGAGAGGAGGAGAGAGGAGAGGGGAGGAGAGAGGAGAGGAGGAGATAGGAGAGGAGAGGAGAGAGGTCATTTCCATGGGAGGGCATCTGGGTGGAGCAGTCTTAAGGCGGGATTGTCACATTCCTAAAGGTGGAATCACCAGGAAAAATGTCCAAAATATCTGCCTCAAGTCCGGACACTGGTCTCTGGTCTCTGGTCTCTGGTCTCTGGTCTGGTCTGGTCTCTGGTCTCTGGTCTCTGGTCTCTGGTCTCTGGTCTGGTCTCTGGTCTCTGGTCTCTGGTCTGGTCTCTGGTCTCTGGTCTGGTCTCTGGTCTGGTCTGGTCTCTGGTCTCTGGTCTCTGGTCTCTGGTCTCTGGTCTGGTCTCTGGTCTCTGGTCTCTGGTCTGGTCTCTGGTCTGGTCTGGTCTGGTCTCTGGTCTGGTCTGGTCTCTGGTCTCTGGTCTCTGGTCTCTGGTCTCTGGTCTCTGGTCTCTGGTCTCTGGTCTGGTCTCTGGTCTGGTCTGGTCTCTGGTCTCTGGTCTCTGGTCTCTGGTCTCTGGTCTCTGGTCTCTGGTCTGGTCTCTGGTCTGGTCTCTGGTCTGGTCTGGTCTCTGGTCTGGTCTGGTCTCTGGTCTGGTCTCTGGTCTCTGGTCTCTGGTCTCTGGTCTCTGGTCTCTGGTCTGGTCTCTGGTCTGGTCTCTGGTCTCTGGTCTCTGGTCTGGTCTGGTCTCTGGTCTGGTCTGGTCTCTGGTCTGGTCTCTGGTCTCTGGTCTCTGGTCTCTGGTCTCTGGTCTCTGGTCTGGTCTCTGGTCTGGTCTCTGGTCTCTGGTCTCTGGTCTGGTCTCTGGTCTCTGGTCTGGTCTCTGGTCTCTGGTCTCTGGTCTGGTCTCTGGTCTCTGGTCTGGTCTTCATTGATTTGGTTTCAATCAACTAATGGTTCCCAAAGGATCATCATTCAACCAGGACTAAACCAGGACTAAACCAGGACTAAACCAGGTCTAAACCAGGACTAAACCAGGACTAAACCAGGACTAAACCAGGTCTAAACCAGGTCTAAACCAGGTCTAAACCAGGACTAAACCAGGACTAAACCAGGACTAAACCAGGACTAAATCAGGACTAAACCAGGACTAAATCAGGTCTTGTTGACAGTGATCACATGTTGTTACTTCATTTTGGATTCGTTTAAAAAAAAAAAAAAAAAACTGTTTCATTCTCACTTCCTCTTTCCACCTGCAAACAGAATCATGTTCCAAACGTCACAGTTAGACCTGCTTTAGTCCTGGTTTAGTCCTGCTTTAGTCCTGGTTTAGTCCTGCTTTAGTCCTGGTTTAGTCCTGCTTTAGTCCTGGTTTAGTCCTGCTTTAGTCCTGGTTTAGTCCTGGTTTAGTCCTGCTTTAGTCCTGGTTTAGTCCTGGTTCAGTCCTGGTTCAGTCCTGGTTTAGTCCTGGTTCAGTCCTGGTTTAGACCTGCTTTAGTCCTGGTTTAGTCCTGGTTCAGTCCTGGTTTAGACCTGGTTCAGTCCTGGTTTAGACCTGCTTTAGTCCTGCTTTAGTCCTGGTTTAGTCCTGCTTTAGTCCTGGTTTAGACCTGGTTTAGTCCTGGTTCAGTCCTGGTTTAGACCTGCTTTAGTCCTGGTTTAGTCCTGCTTTAGTCCTGGTTTAGACCTGGTTTAGTCCTGGTTCAGTCCTGGTTCAGTCCTGGTTTAGTCCTGGTTCAGTCCTGGTTTAGACCTGCTTTAGTCCTGGTTCAGTCCTGGTTCAGTCCTGGTTTAGTCCTGGTTTAGTCCTGGTTTAGACCTGGTTTAGTCCTGGTTTAGACCTGGTTTAGTCCTGGTTCAGTCCTGGTTTAGACCTGCTTTAGTCCTGGTTTAGACCTGGTTTAGTCCTGGTTTAGTCCTGGTTTAGACCTGGTTTAGTCCTGGTTCAGTCCTGGTTTAGACCTGCTTTAGTCCTGCTTTAGTCCTGGTTTAGTCCTGCTTTAGACCTGGTTTAGTCCTGCTTTAGTCCTGGTTTAGACCTGGTTTAGTCCTGGTTCAGTCCTGGTTTAGTCCTCCTTTAGTCCTGGTTTAGACCTGGTTTAGTCCTGCTTTAGTCCTGGTTTAGTCCTGGTTTAGACCTGGTTTAGTCCTGGTTCAGTCCTGGTTTAGTCCTGGTTTAGTCCTGGTTTAGTCCTGGTTTAGTCCTGGTTCAGACCTGGTTTAGTCCTGGTTTAGTCCTGGTTCAGACCTGGTTTAGACCTGGTTTAGTCCTGGTTTAGTCCTGGTTCAGACCTGGTTTAGTCCTGGTTTAGTCCTGGTTTAGACCTGGTTCAGACCTGGTTTAGTCCTGGTTTAGTCCTGGTTTAGTCCTGGTTTAGACCTGGTTTAGTCCTGGTTTAGTCCTGGTTTAGTCCTGGTTTAGACCTGGTTTAGACCTGGTTTAGTCCTGGTTTAGTCCTGGTTTAGTCCTGTTTTAGTCCTGGTTTAGTCCTGGTTTAGACCTGGTTTAGTCCTGTTTTAGTCCTGGTTTAGTCCTGGTTTAGTCCTGGTTTAGTCCTGGTTTAGTCCTGGTTTAGTCCTGTCTGTATGATGCTATTTGAACACTTTTCACAAAATAACTTACAACATTTCAATAAAAATCTTTATTCCGCAGAAAAACTCTGATCAAAGTTAGAGAAGAACGATAAAAAAGTGGAAACGGATTATAACTACATTTTCTGAAGGTTCCAACAGTCCACCGTTAGCATGGTTAGCGCAGTTAGCTTAGTTAGCGCGGTTAGCAGAGTTAGCATGGTTAGCAGAGTAGGCGCGGTTAGCTTAGTTAGCGCGGTTAGCAGAGTTAGCGCGGTTAGCTTAGTTAGCGCGGTTAGCAGAGTTAGCGCGGTTAGCTTAGTTAGCTTAGTTAGCAGAGTTAGCGCGGTTAGCTTAGTTAGCGCGGTTAGCAGAGTTAGCGCGGTTAGCTTAGTTAGCGCGTTTAGCTTAGTTAGCGCGGTTAGCTTAGTTAGCGCGGTTAGCTTAGTTAGCGCGGTTAGCAGAGTTAGCGCGGTTAGCTTAGTTAGCGCGTTTAGCTTAGTTAGCGCGGTTAGCTTAGTTAGCGCGGTTAGCTTGGCTTTTCTCGCCTGTAGAAGAGGGCTGAGGGCGTCGCGTTTTGAGGTGAAACATCGTCGAGATTTAGGGACCAAAATTTTAAAGTCCAAATCTGGGACATCGCCGTTTGCTTTTGGTCATTGGCAATAATAAAGTTGTGAAACGAGTGCTAATGTGCAGAGACCGTTCACAACTAATATGGGAGTCAATAAAGTCACATTTTCTTTGTGTTTTGGTCGTTTTTACACAGATTTTCTGTATTTTACCTAAACAAATGACAGTTTCTGCCTCTTTGCTGTTGGGAGGATCAAACTGGACTGAAATAGGGACATTTCTTGTATAAAATTGGGACAAATCCCTGGTTTTGTATAAATCTGCCGGGACACAGGGCCGACTGTTCACATCCCTCATCTGTGATTTCACTCACTTCAGGAGGCACTGAAACTGGCTCCGTGCCCCCGGGTCGGTCCCGGCCTTGGCCCCGTGTCCCCGGCACGGTCCCGGCCCCGTGTCGGTCCCGTGTCCCCGGGACGGTCCCGTGTCCCCGGGTCGGCCCCGTCTCCCCGGGTCGGTCCCGTGTCCCCGGGACGGTCCCGTGTCCCCGGGTCGGCCCCGTCTCCCCGGGTCGGTCCCGGCCCCGTGTCGGTCCCGTGTCCCCGGGTCGGCCCCGTCTCCCCGGGTCGGTCCCGGCCCCGTGTCGGTCCCGTGTCCCCGGGTCGGTCCCGGCCCCGTGTCGGTCCCGTGTCCCCGGGACGGTCCCGGTCCCGTGTCCCCGGGACGGTCCCGGTCCCGTGTCCCATCAGATTTATCCAAAACCACTGACTTGTCCCAGTTTTATACAAGAAATGTCACAGTGTCCTTATTTTGGACCAGTTTGATTTAAACCAGGAATAAATCAGGTCTAAACCAGGACAAGTCAGGACTAAACCAGGACTAAACCAGGTCTAAATCAGGTCTAAACCAGGACTAAACCAGGACTAAACCAGGTCTAAATCAGGTCTAAACCAGGTCTATTTCAGGTCTAAACCAGGTCTAAATCAGGTCTAAATCAGGTCTAAACCAGGTCTAAACCAGGACTAAACCAGGACTAAACCAGGACTAAACCAGGACTAAACCAGGATTATTTCAGGTCTAAACCAGAGGAGCGTAAATGACGTTTGTTTCGGCCAAATCCAGGAGCTTCTGTCTTGAGTCTCGGATTAAACCCTGAGCCACACGTGAGTGGAGAACAGACGACGTCTTTCACAGTTTTATTTATAGCCAACATCCAAACCCGGGTGTGTCCCAGTTTTAATTCGGAAAATCACCCCAGGTAAACGGATAATCACGGAAATTATCACCAGGTGCCAGATTAACTCTGATACCTGCGATCTGAAATCTCCAACTTTGATCAGTGTTTTCTGTGAAAGTTTTTTGTTGAAATGCCGTTGTTATTTTGTGATATATTCTTTTCTAAAGCTCGTCGTCGTCGTCGTTCTTTTCATTTCCACACCTCCAGGGGGCAGCGCAGGTGATAGCGACACTGAAAGGGGAAGTCTATTCTCAAACTTATTTCTTTTGCATCTAAATCAAACTTTAAAATACAAAAAAACTTTAAAATAATATAAATGACCGTGAATAATCTTCACGCACTGATACTTCGCTCTTTCACTTCTTTTAACGTTAACATCAGTCACAACCTATGAAAGCGTTAGCGTTAGCGTTAGCCAACAGTTTTTTAACAGTCGCTGTTTCTTCAGTTTTCAAATGCAGATTACACATAAGAACAAGACTCTTATAGATTTATTTTACTGTTATTTTAGTATTATTATTTTATTATTTGGTATTTTATTTATAATTTTTTGCCTGATATTTAAATTTTTTTTGAACAATTTGACTCAAAGTTGGCATATTCAATAATGGCTTCACTTTATTATTATTACTTTTTTATTGATAATAAATATTTGACTCACTCATGTAGAAAACACAACAAAAAAACAAAAACTTAGTGAAAAATGATGTTAAAGCTGGAAACAGGAAGTGAGCAGATGGACGGCGACAGGAAGTTGGCGCAGGTGGACTTCCTGTGGAGAGGCAGGTGTTCAGAGAGAGAGAGAATCCCACCGGAGGCACGGGGAGGGCATCTGAGGCACGGGGAGGGCATCTGAGGCACGGGGAGGGCATCTGAGGCACGGGGAGGGCATCTGAGGCACGGGGAGGGCATCTGACGCACGGGGAGGGCATCTGAGGCACGGGGAGGGCATCTGACGCACGGGGAGGGCAATGGTTTTCTGTCAGCGCATCTGCTTTATGTTTTTAATGTTTAGTAATCCACACTAGTCCTGGTTTAGTCCTGGTTCAGTCCTGGTTCAGTCCCGGTTCAGTCCTGGTTCAGTCCTGGTTCAGTCCCGGTTCAGTCCTGGTTTAGTCCTGGTTTAGTCCTGGTTCAGTCCTGGTTCAGTCCTGGTTTAGTCCTGGTTCAGTCCCGGTTCAGTCCCGGTTTAGTCCCGGTTCAGTCCTGGTTTAGTCCCGGTTCAGTCCCGGTTCAGTCCCGGTTCAGTCCTGGTTTAGTCCCGGTTCAGTCCTGGTTCAGTCCTGGTTCAGTCCTGGTTCAGTCCTGGTTTAGTCCTGGTTTAGTCCTGGTTCAGTCCTGGTTCAGTCCTGGTTTAGTCCTGGTTCAGTCCTGGTTCAGTCCTGGTTTAGTCCTGGTTCAGTCCCGGTTCAGTCCCGGTTTAGTCCTGGTTCAGTCCTGGTTTAGCCCTGGTTCAGTCCTGGTTCAGTCCTGGGTTAGTCCCGGTTCAGTCCCGGTTCAGTCCTGGTTCAGTCCTGGTTTAGCCCTGGTTCAGTCCTGGTTCAGTCCTGGGTTAGTCCCGGTTTAGTCCCGGTTTAGTCCCGGTTCAGTCCTGGTTTAGTCCTGGTTTAGTCCTGGTTTAGTCCTGGTTTAGTCCTGGTTTAGTCCTGGTTTAGTCCTGGTTCAGTCCTGGTTTAGCCCTGGTTCAGTCCTGGTTCAGTCCTGGTTTAGTCCTGGTTTAGTCCTGGTTCAGTCCTGGTTCAGTCCTGGTTTAGTCCTGGTTCAGTCCTGGTTCAGTCCTGGTTTAGTCCTGGTTTAGTCCTGGTTCAGTCCTGGTTTAGTCCTGGTTCAGTCCTGGTTTAGTCCTGGTTTAGTCCTGGTTTAGTCCTGGTTTAGTCCTGGTTCAGTCCTGGTTTAGTCCTGGTTTAGTCCTGGTTTAGTCCTGGTTTAGTCCTGGTTTAGTCCTGGTTCAGTCCTGGTTTAGTCCTGGTTCAGTCCTGGTTTAGTCCTGGTTTAGTCCTGGTTTAGTCCTGGTTTAGTCCTGGTTTAGTCCTGGTTTAGTCCTGGTTTAGTCCTGGTTTAGTCCTGGGTTAGCCCTGGTTTAGTCCTGGGTTAGTCCTGGTTTAGTCCTGGTTTAGTCCTGGGTTAGCCCTGGTTTAGTCCTGGTTTAGTCCTGGTTTAGTCCTGGTTTAGTCCTGGTTCAGTCCTGGTTTAGTCCTGGTTTAGTCCTGGTCTAGTGTTTCAGTTTTATTTTCAGTGAAACATCGACAGATGATTAAACAGTTTGGATTTAATATTTAATTCTTATCATATTTTATTTTGTTTTCATGAGTAGAAAACTCAAGTTTCGTCAGGAGTTCGTTTGGTTTTTCCGTTTGGTTTGGTTTTGCCGTTTGGTTTGGTTTTGCCGTTTGGTTTGGTTTTTCCGTTTGGTTTGGTTTTGCCGTTTGGTTTGGTTTTGCCGTTTGGTTTGGTTTTGCCGTTTGGTTTGGTACGTTGATCTTTGGCGTTAATCCGGAGGAAGTCGTTTGGTGGGATTAAGCAGATGTGCTGTGACCTCTGACCTTTCACGCTCCTCATTTAAACTCAATTACACCAGAGATTAAAACAGACAGGAGCAGGCAGGAGCAGGCAGGAGCAGACAGGAGCAGGCAGGAGCAGACAGGAGGAGACAGGAGCAGGCAGGAGCAGACAGGAGCAGACAGGAGGAGACAGGAGCAGGCAGGAGCAGACAGGAGCAGGCAGGAGCAGACAGGAGCAGACAGGAGGAGACAGGAGCAGGCAGGAGCAGACAGGAGCAGACAGGAGCAGGCAGGAGCAGACAGGAGCAGGCAGGAGCAGACAGGAGCAGGCAGGAGCAGACAGGAGCAGGCAGGAGCAGGCAGGAGCAGACAGGAGCAGGCAGGAGCAGGCAGGAGCAGGCAGGAGCAGACAGGAGCAGACAGGAGCAGGCAGGAGCAGACAGGAGCAGACAGGAGCAGGCAGGAGCAGACAGGAGCAGGCAGGAGCAGGCAGGAGCAGGCAGGAGCAGGCAGGAGCAGACAGGAGCAGGCAGGAGCAGGCAGGAGCAGACAGGAGCAGGCAGGAGCAGACAGGAGCAGGCAGGAGCAGACAGGAGCAGGCAGGAGCAGACAGGAGGAGACAGGAGCAGGCAGGAGGAGACAGGAGCAGACAGGAGCAGACAGGAGCAGGCAGGAGCAGACAGGAGCAGACAGGAGCAGACAGGAGCAGGCAGGAGCAGGCAGGAGCAGACAGGAGCAGATCTGGTTTGGATCCTGGTCCTAAATCTCTGTGGGAGATTCCAGGGATTCCTCTGTTCTGTGCCGAGGCCCCGGATTAGACCCCCGTTCAGACCGGACTAAACCAGGACTAAACCAGGACTAAAGCAGGACTAAACCAGGACTAAACCAGGACTAAACCAGGACTAAACCAGGACTGAACCAGGACTAAACCAGGACTAAACCAGGACTGAACCAGGACTAAACCAGGACTGAACCAGGACTAAACCAGGACTAAACCAGGACTGAACCAGGACTAAACCAGGACTAAACCAGGACTGAACCAGGACTAAACCAGGACTGAACCAGGACTAAACCAGGACTAAACCAGGACTAAACCAGGATTAAAGCAGGACTAAACCAGGACTGAACCAGGACTAAACCAGGACTAAACCAGGACTGAACCAGGACTAAACCAGGACTAAACCAGGACTAAACCAGGATTAAAGCAGGACTAAACCAGGACTAAAGCAGGACTAAACCAGGACTAAACCAGGACTAAACCAGGACTAAACCAGGACTGAACCAGGACTAAACCAGGACTAAACCAGGACTAAACCAGGACTCTTTTGGGCAGTTGTATTTTGCATATGTAAAGTGAGGGTCAAGTTTCACCACCAGGAGCAGGAGGAGGAGCAGGAGGAGGAGGAGCAGGAGGAGGAGCAGGAGGAGGAGGAGCAGGAGGAGGAGCAGGAGGAGCAGGAGGAGGAGCAGGAGGAGGAGCAGGAGGAGCAGGAGGAGGAGCAGGAGGAGGAGCAGGAGGAGCAGGAGGAGCAGGAGGAGGAGCAGTGACAGGAGCCTCTGAGTTATTCATGATTTCACCTGTTCAAGGCTCCGCCCCCTCACCCTGCGGAGCTCGTTAAGATAATGAGAGCAGATGTGACCTCCTGCTCCTCCTCCTCCTCCTGCTTCTCCTCCTGCTCCTCCTCCTCCTGCTCCTCCTGCTCCTCCTCCTGCTCCTCCTCCTGCTCCTCCTCCTGCTCCTCCTCTTGCTCCTGCTCCTCCTTGTTCCATGTTTATCACAGCACATTAGCACATGTATCAGAATAACTCTTCAACTGCTTTGTTTACATGGGACTAAACCAGGACTAAACCAGGACTAACCCAGGACTAACCCAGGACTAAACCAGGACTAAACCAGGGCTAAACCAGGACTAAACCAGGACTAAACCAGGACTAACCCAGGACTAACCCAGGACTAACCCAGGACTAAACCAGGACTAAACCAGGGCTAAACCAGGACTAACCCAGGATTAACCCAGGACTAACCCAGGACTAACCCAGGACTAACCCAGGACTAAACCAGGACTAAACCAGGGCTAAACCAGGACTAAACCAGGACTAAACCAGGACTAACCCAGGACTAACCCAGGACTAACCCAGGACTAAACCAGGACTAAACCAGGGCTAAACCAGGACTAACCCAGGACTAACCCAGGACTAAACCAGGGCTAAACCAGGACTAAACCAGGACTAACCCAGGACTAAACCAGGACTAAACCAGGACTAAACCAGGGGTAAACCAGGACTAAACCAGGACTAACCCAGGACTAAACCAGGACTAACCCAGGACTAACCCAGGACTAACCCAGGACTAACCCAGGACTAACCCAGGACTAAACCAGGACTAAACCAGGGCTAAACCAGGACTAACCCAGGACTAACCCAGGACTAAACCAGGGCTAAACCAGGACTAAACCAGGACTAACCCAGGACTAAACCAGGACTAAACCAGGACTAAACCAGGGGTAAACCAGGACTAAACCAGGACTAACCCAGGACTAAACCAGGACTAACCCAGGATTAAACCAGGACTAACCCAGGACTAACCCTGACCTAAACCAGGACTGTGTTTTTGGTTTTGGTTCGGTCTGCTTTTTCCTGCAGTGAGTCTCAGGTCATGTGATGGTGGGCGGGGTCATGTGACGGTGGGCGGGGTCATGTGACTGTGGGCGGGGTCATGTGACTGTGGGCGGGGTCATGTGACGGTGGCCTGTTGCCGGGAGACGCTGAGTTCAAACAGAAACAGGACATCCCATAATATCCTCCCCTATCCTCCCTCCTTTCCTTTCCTTTTTTCCTTCTTTCTTTCCCTCCTTCCTACCTCCTTTCTTTCCTTCCTTTTGTTCCCTTCTTTCCTTCCGTCCTCCCTCCCTCCTTGCCTTCCTTTCCCTTCTTTCCTTTCGTTCCTTTCCTCCCTCCTTCCTTTCCCTACTTTCTGTCTTTTCCTTCCTCCCTCCCTTATTTCCTTCCTTTCCTTCTCTCCTTTCCTTTCTCCCTCACACTTTTCCTTCCCTCCTTTTCTTCCTTCCTTCCCTCCCTCCTTCCCTCCTTCCCTCCCTCTTTCCCTTCTTTCCTTCCCTCCTTTCCTTTCCTCCTTTTCTTCCTTTCCTTCCTTTCCTCCCTCCCTCTTTCCCTCCTTTCCTTCCCTTCTTTTTTCCTTCCTTTCCCCCCTCCATCCCTCCCTCCTTTCCTTCCCTTCCTTCCTTTCCTTTCCTTTCCTTCTTCCCTCCCTTCTTTCCTTCCCTCCCTCCCTCCCTCCTTTCCTTCCCTCCTTTCCTTCCCTTCTTTTTTCCTTCCTTTCCCCCTCCATCCCTCTCTCTCCCTCCTTCCCTCCATCCCTCCCTCCTTTCCTTCCTTTCCTTCTTCCCTCCTTTCTTTCCTTCCCTCCCTCCCTCCTTTCCTTCCCTTCTTTTCCTTCCTCCCTCCTTCCCTCCCTCCTTTCCTTCCCTCCCTCCCTCACTCCCTCATTTCCTTCCCTCCCTCCTTTCCTTCCCTCCCTCCCTCCTTTCCTTCCCTCCCTCCCTCCTGTCTTTCCCTCCAGCCCTCCCTCCTTTCCCTACCTCCCTCCCCTCCTTTCTTTCCTTCCTTCCCTCTCTCTCTCCCTCCTTTCCTTCCCTCCCTCCCTCCCTACTTTCTTTCCCTCCCTCCCTTCTTCCTTCCCTCCCTCCTTTCTTTCCCTCCTCCCTCCCTCCTTTCTTTCCCTCCGTCCCTTCCTTCCTCGTCTCATTCTCCGCCCGTTTCAGAGTTCATTCCTTCCTCACTCCCCATTGGTCTTTTGAGTCCTCGTGTTTTTTTCTCCTTCCTCCTTCCCTCTCTCCTCTCCTCCTCTTCTCTAAAGAGAGAGGAGAGAAATGAGGGAGGAGACGGGTTAAGGAAGGATAGAAGGAGGAGGATGGAGGAAAGGAGGATGGGGGAGGGTCTGGTGCAGGAGCTGCTTGTCATTCAGATCAGGTCTGTCTGCAGAGAACTGCACCATCACCAGAAACTCAACCAGGACTAAAGGGGGACTAAAGGGGGACTACAAGTGGACTAAAGGGGGACTAAAGAGGGACTAAAGGGGGACTAAAGGGGGACTAAAGGGGGACTAAAGGGGGACTACAAGTGGACTAAAGAGGGACTAAAGGGGGACTAAAGGGGGACTACAAGTGGACTAAAGGGGGACTAAAGAGGGACTAAAGGGGGACTAAAGGGGGACTAAAGAGGGCCAAAAGGGGGACTAAAGGGGGACTAAAGAGGGACTACAAGTGGACTAAAGGGGGACTAAAGAGGGACTAAAGGGGGACTAAAGGGGGACTAAAGAGGGACTACAAGTGGACTAAAGGGGGACTAAAGAGGGACTAAAGAGGGACTACAAGTGGACTAAAGGGACTAAATAGGGACTACAAGTGGACTAAAGGAGGACTAAAGAGGGACTAAAGGGGGACTAAAGAGGGACTACAAGTGGACTAAAAGGGGGACTAAAGGGGAACTAAAGGGGGACTAAAGAGGGACTACAAGTGGACTAAAGAGGGACTAAAGAGGGACAAAAGGGGGTCTAAAGGGGGTCTAAAGGGGGACTAAAGAGGGACTAAAGGGGGATTAAAGGGGGTCTAAAGGGGGTCTAAAGGGGGCACTAAAGGGGGACTAAAGAGGGACAAAAGGGGGACTAATGAGGGACTAAAGGGGGATTAAAGGGGGTCTAAAGGGGGACTAAAGAGGGACTAAAGGGGGTCTAAAGGGGGACTAAAGGGGGACTAAAGAGGGACTAAAGGGGGCACTAAAGGGGGACTAAAGATGGACTACAAGTGGACTAAAGGTGGACTAAAGGGGGACTAAAGAGGGGCTAAATAGGGACTACAAGTGGACTAAAGGGGGACTAAAGAGGGACAAAAGGGGGACTAATGAGGGACTAAAGGGGGTCTAAAGGGGGACTAAAGAGGGACTAAAGGGGGCACTAAAGGGGGAGTAAAGATGGACTACAAGTGGACTAAAGAGGGGCTAAATAGGGACTACAAGTGGACTAAAGGGGAACTAAAGAGGGACAAAAGGGGGACTAATGAGGGACTAAAGGGGGACTAAAGAGGGACTAAAGGGGGACTAAAGGGGGTCTAAAGAGGGACTAAAGGGGGCACTAAAGATGGACTACAAGTGGACTAAAGGTGGACTAAAGGGGGACTAAATAGGGGCTACAAGTGGACTAAGGGGGACTAAAGATGGACTACAAGTGGACTAAAGGTGGACTAAAGGGGGACTAAAGAGGGGCTAAATAGGGACTACAAGTGGACTAAAGGGGGACTAAAGAGGGACTAAAGAGGGACTAATGAGGGACTAAAGGGGGTCTAAAGGGGGACTAAAGAGGGACTAAAGGGGGCACTAAAGATGGACTACAAGTGGACTAAAGGTGGACTAAAGGGGGACTAAAGAGGGGCTACAAGTGGACTAAAGGGGGACTAAAGAATCGTTCAATCTTTATTAATGGCCACACAAGTTGGTGGAATTGTGTTGTTACAGACAAGAACATAACAATAAGACTCACAGATCACACACAGAGGTACATTCAGTCCTTCTGGCAGTGGGGATGAAACTGTTTTTGAATCTTACACTCTTGGCTGACAGAGATCTGCAGCGCCTCCCTGAGGGTGTGAGAGTGAACAGGTGTAGTGGATGGGATGGGTCAGAGGTGGATAGGAGGGGTCAGAGGTGGATAGGAGGGGTCAGAGGTGGATGGGAGGGGTCAGAGGTGGATGGGAGGGGTCAGAGGTGGATGGGAGGGGTCAGAGGTGGATGGGAGGGGTCAGAGGTGATTTTTATGGCTCTTTGAGTGGTGAGTCACTTATACAGTGTCTATGGATGGAAGGGGGTCACCGGTAATTTTGGATGATTTATTAATACGCTGTAATTTCTTGCGTGAGTGTAAGAGGGACTAAAGGGGAACTAAAGAGGGACTAAAGGGGGACTAAAGATGGACTAAAGGGGAACTAAAGAGGGACTAAAGAGGGACTAAAGGGGAACTAAAGATGGACTAAAGGGGAACTAAAGAGGGACTAAAGGGGAACTAAAGGGGGACTAAAGATGGACTAAAGGGGAACTAAAGAGGGACTAAAGGGGAACTAAAGAGGGACTAAAGGGGGACTAAAGATGGACTAAAGGGGAACTAAAGAGGGACTAAAGGGGGACTAAAGGGGGACTAAAGATGGACTAAAGGGGAACTAAAGAGGGACTAAAGAGGGACTAAAGGGGGACTAAAGATGGACTAAAGGGGAACTAAAGAGGGACTAAAGGGGGACTAAAGGGGGACTAAAGATGGACTAAAGGGGAACTAAAGAGGGACTAAAGAGGAACTAAAGGGGAACTAAAGAGGGACTAAAGGGGAACTAAAGAGGGACTAAAGGGGGACTAAAGGGGGACTAAAGATGGACTAAAGGGGAACTAAAGGGGAACTAAAGAGGGACTAAAGGGGAACTAAAGATGGACTAAAGGGGAACTAAAGAGGGACTAAAGGGGGACTAAAGATGGACTAAAGGGGAACTAAAGAGGGACTAAAGAGGGACTAAAGGGGAACTAAAGATGGACTAAAGGGGAACTAAAGAGGGACTAAAGGGGGACTAAAGATGGACTAAAGGGGAACTAAAGAGGGACTAAAGGGGAACTAAAGAGGGACTAAAGGGGGACTAAAGATGGACTAAAGGGGAACTAAAGAGGGACTAAAGGGGAACTAAAGAGGGACTAAAGGGGGACTAAAGAGGGACTAAAGGGGAACTAAAGAGGGACTAAAGGGGGACTAAAGGGGGACTAAAGATGGACTAAAGGGGAACTAAAGAGGGACTAAAGAGGAACTAAAGGGGAACTAAAGAGGGACTAAAGGGGAACTAAAGAGGGACTAAAGGGGGACTAAAGGGGGACTAAAGATGGGCTAAAGGGGAACTAAAGGGGAACTAAAGAGGGACTAAAGGGGAACTATAGGGAAACTAAAGAGAAACTAAAGAGGGACTAAAGGGGAACTAAAGGGGGACTAAAGGGGGATTACAAGTGGACTAAAGAAGGACTAAAGAGGGATTAAAGAAGGACTAAAGAGGGACTAAAGGGGAACTAAAGAGGAACTAAAGGGGGACTAAAGAGGGACTAAAGGGGGACTAAAGAGGGACTGAAGGAGGACTAAAGGGGGACTAAAGGGGGACTAAAGATGGACTAAAGGGGAACTAAAGAGGGACTAAAGGGGGACTAAAGGGAAACTAAAGGGGGACTAAAGGGACTACAAGTGGACTAAAGAAGGACTAAAGAGGGACTAAAGAGGGACTGAAGAAGGACTAAAGAGGGACTAAAGGGGGACTAAAGGGAAACTAAAGAGGCATTAAAGGGGGACTAAAGAGGAACTAAAGGGGGACTAAAGGGAAACTAAAGAGGGACTAAAGGGGGACTAAAGATGGACTAAAGGGGAACAAAAGAGGGACTAAAGGGGAACTAAAGAGGGACTAAAGGGGGACTAAAGATGGACTAAAGGGGAACTAAAGAGGGACTAAAGGGGAACTAAAGGGGGACTAAAGATGGACTAAAGGGGAACTAAAGAGGGACTAAAGGGGGACTAAAGGGGGACTAAATATGGACTAAAGGGGAACTAAAGAGGGACTAAAGGGGGACTAAAGATGGACTAAAGGGGAACTAAAGAGGGACTAAAGGGGGACTAAAGATGGACTAAAGGGGAACTAAAGAGGAACTAAAGGGGAACTAAAGAGGGACTAAAGGGGGACTAAAGGGGAACTAAAGAGGGACTAAAGGGGGACTAAAGGGGGATTACAAGTGGACTAAAGGACTAAAGAGGGATTAAAGAAGGACTAAAGAGGGACTAAAGGGGAACTAAAGAGGAACTAAAGGGGGACTAAAGAGGGACTAAAGGGGGACTGAAGGAGGACTAAAGGGGAACTAAAGGGGGACTAAAGGGAAACTAAAGAGGCACTAAAGGGGGACTAAAGGGGAACTAAAGGGGGACTAAAGAGGGACTAAAGGGGGACTAAAGATGGACTAAAGGGGAACTAAAGAGGGACTAAAGGGACTACAAGTGGACTAAAGAAGGACTAAAGAGGGACTAAAGAGGGACTGAAGAAGGACTAAAGAGGGACTAAAGGGGAACTAAAGGGGGACTAAAGGGAAACTAAAGAGGCATTAAAGGGGGACTAAAGAGGAACTAAAGGGGGACTAAAGGGGGACTAAAGGGGAACAAAAGAGGGACTAAAGGGGAACTATGGGGAAACTAAAGAGAAACTAAAGAGGGACTAAAGGGGGACTAAAGGGGGGCTAAAGAGGGACTGAAGAGGGACTAAAGGGGGACTAAATGAGGACTAAAGAGGGACTAAAGGGGGACTAAAGACGGACTAAAGAGGGACTATAGGGAAACTAGAGAGAAACTAAAGAGGGACTAAAGGGGGACTAAAGGGGAACTAAAGAAGGACTAAAGAGAGACTGAAGGACTAAAGAGGTACTAAAGGGGAACTAAAGAGGGACTAAAGGAGGACTAAAGAGGGACTGAAGGAGGACTAAAGGGGGGCTAAAGAGGGACTAAAGAGGGACTGAAGAGGGACTAAATGAGGACTAAAGAGGGACTAAAGGGGGACTAAAGAGGGACTAAAGGGGGACTAAAGAGGGACTAAAGAGCGACTGAAGGGGGACTGAAGAGGGACTAAAGGGGGACTGAAGAGGGACTAAAGGGGGACCAAAGAGGGACTAAAGTGGGACTAAAGAGCGACTGAAGGGGGACTAAAGACGGACTAAAAGGGGACTAAAGAGGGACTAAAGAGCGACTGAAGGGGGACTGAAGGGGGAATAAAGATGTACTAAAGAGGTACTAAAGAGGGACTAAAGAGGGACTAAACTGCAACTGAAGGGGGACTAAAGAGGTACTAAAGAGCGACTGAAGGGGGACTAAAGAGGTACTAAAGAGGGACTAAAGAGGGACTAAAGTGCAACTGAAGGGGGACTAAAGCGGGACTAAAGGGGGACTAAAGAGGGACTAAAGCGCGACTAAAGAGGGACTAAAGCAGGACTAAAGAGGGACTAAAGCGCGACTAAAGAGGGACTAAAGCGCGACTAAAGAGGGACTAAAGAGGGACTAAAGCGGGACTAAAGAGGGACTAAAGCGGGACTAAAGAGGGACTAAAGAGGGACTAAAGAGGGGCTAAAGCGGGACTAAAGAGGGACTAAAGAGGGACTAAAGAGTGACTGAAGAGGGACTAAAGAGGGACTAAAGAGGGACTAAAGCGGGACTAAAGAGGGACTAAAGAGGGACTAAAGAGGGACTAAAGAGGGACTAAAGAGTGACTGAAGAGGGACTAAAGGGGGACTAAAGAGGGACTAAAGAGGGACTAAAGAGGGACTAAATCGGGACTAAAGAGTGACTGAAGAGGGACTAAAGAGGGACTAAAGAGGGACTAAAGCGGGACTAAAGCGGGACTAAAGCGGGACTAAAGAGGGACTAAATCGGGACTAAAGAGGGACTAAATCGGGACTAAAGCGCGACTAAAGAGGGACTAAAGAGGGACTAAAGAGGGACTAAAGAGGGACTAAAGAGTGACTGAAGAGGGACTAAAGAGGGACTAAATCGGGACTAAAGAGGGACTAAAGCGGGACTAAAGAGGGACTAAAGAGGGACTAAAGCGGGACTAAAGAGGGACTAAATCGGGACTAAAGAGGGACTGAAGGGGGACTGAAGAGACTAAGACTACAGCTGCTACTGTTGCTGTTCCTCGTCCTCTCTTCTGTCGTTCTTTCTCGTGTCGTCGGAGGAGAAGAATGTTCCTTGTGTAAACAGAGTCCTGTGTGTTTACCCATAATGCTCCACTCCTACAGGCCCAGGGTGTGAGGGAGGGCATCTGGGCCAAACCTGTTTGAGTTATACACCTCAATTAGACCTGGTCTAGTCCTAGTCTAGTCCTGGTCTAGTCCTGGTGTAGTCCTGGTCCAGTCCTGGTCTAGTCCTGGTCTAATCCTGGTCTAGTCCTGGTGTAGTCCTGGTCCAGTCCTGGTCTAGTCCTGGTCTAATCCTGGTGTAGTCCTGGTCCAGTCCCGGTCCAGTCCTGGTCCAGTCCCGGTCCAGTCCTGGTCCAGTCCCGGTCCAGTCCTGGTCCAGTCCCGGTCCAGTCCTGGTCTAACCCAGTCTCTTCTGTTGCAGAGCTGGTGGATGATGCTTCAGTGAGGACTTCATTTCCCACGATCCTTCACTGCTCACCTGGACTCTTCAGTAAACTCTTCTGTGATTGGACGTTATATTTACGGTAACCATGGCGAACAGTACGGCGGACCACGCCCCCCAGAACTCGGCCAATGAGGCGCAGGACGGAGACTTCGGCATCACCACGGCCGACCTGCGAGACCTGATGGAGCTGAGGAGCCACGAGGCCTGTAACAAGATCAGGGACACGTACGGAGACGTGCAGAACATCTGCAAGAGGCTCAAGACGTCCCCTATCGAAGGTACTGCAGTACTCCTGCTACTGCAGTACTCCTGCTACTGCAGTACTACTGCTACTGCAGTACTACTGCTACTGCAGCACCTGACTGCTACTGCGCAGCACCACTGCTACTGCAGATACACTCACTATGCTGCTGCAGCATTGACTCCTGCTACTATGAAACACTACTGCTGCTAATCTGCGGGTACTGACTGCTTACTGCGGTGCTCATAATCACCACTCACCGCAGAAACTCCACTGCTGCTACTGCGGTGCTGCTTAACTGCTCATGCGGTGCTGCTGCCACCACCGCTGCAGGATGTTGCTGTGCTGCTGTGCTGCTTGCGCTGCGGAACCACTGCTATAACCATCCGACCATCAGAAGACCACCACTATCGCTGTGCAGTACATCGTTTCACACCGCTGCACCACTGCTGCGGTGCTGCAGTTACTGCAGTGTTAAGCAGCTGCGGTGCTACGATTGCTGGTGGCAGATTGGTGGTAGTAGTATGCTGCTGCCGTGGTGCCGTGGTGGTAGCAACGATGGCGTTGTCGCTGCAGTGGCTAGCGGCGGTGATGTGGTAGCTGTAACTGATGTGATAACGGCTGGTGGTAGTGGCGGTGGTAGCCCGGTGGTAATCGCAATGGTAGCTTGGTAGTATTGCTAGCGGTGGTACCAGCCGGCTGCTGGTAGTAATGTAACCAGTAGTAGTAATAGCATTCATGCCGTAGCAGCTGCTGCTAATGCTTAACAGTAATGATAATAGCAACAGCTGCTTAATACTTGGCCGCGGTAGTAATAGTAGCAACAGTAGTGGCTCGGTAGTAGTAAGTATGGTTGCCGCTTGCCAGTGATAGCAATGTTAAGCGTAATGTGATAGTAAAGTAATAGCAATGTAATGTGCCGCCAGTGGTAATAGTGTAATAATGGCTAACGCTGCAGTGCTGTAATGGCTAAGCAGCGGTAATAGTAATGTGCCGCCGCGGTAATAATAACAATAATGTAGTAAGCTGGTAATGTGCCGCTGCCGCCGCTGTTGTAAGCTCGGTAAGTTAGTGCTGGCCGCCGCTATAACAGTAAAGTATGATGCCAGCTGGGCTAATTAGCTGCCAGTAGTTAGCTAAGCAGCCTAAGGTTAGTGCCGGGCTGGCGGCAGTAGTCGCGCTAGCGGTGCGTGGCAGCGGTAGTTAGCTAGCAGTAGTAGCTGGCAGTAGTAGTAGCAGTAATGTGATGATGATAGTAGTAGTGGTTGGCTCGCTGCTGCCAGCAGTGCTGCTACAGCTAAGCTTAGTTATGCTACCGCCAGCGGTTGTAATGTGCTCAGTAGTGGTGGTAGCAGCTGGTAGTGCACCAGCGTACTAGTGGTAGTAGTACTGGTAGCTAGTAGTAGTAGCTAGTGAATAGTGCTAGTAGTCAGTAGTACTAGTAGCAATAGTACTAGTAGCTGCCGCTAGTAGTAATTGCTGCGCAGCAGTATTAGTACTAGTAGCAGTAGTGGTTAGCTGTTGCTGTTGCTTAAGCTGGTGCCGCTGTTAGCCAACTGCTTGGCTAGCTAGTAGCAGTGGTAGTAGTAGTAGCTGTTGGTAGTGGCTTCAAGCCAGCAACTGTTGCCAGCTCGATGGCTCGCTGTTAGTAGTAATGCATTGGTGCATGTGGTTAAGTGAGCTTGCTAGAAGTTAGTTGGCTAAGTAATGTATGGATAAGCCGGTAGCTGCTGCTTATGATAATGGCCGGCTTGCCGGTGGCAATAGTGATAGTGGTAATGCAAAGTGCCATACGTAAAGTAATAGCAATGTAGTAAGTGAAGTAGTAATGTAATGCTTGAGCTAGTGATAGTAATAGTAGTAGCGGTGCCGCTAGTGGTAGTTGGTAGCTAGTTGGTAGTAGTAATGCTGGTAATGCGGTAAGCTAAGTAGTTGCTCTAAAAGTCGCTGTTAGCGGCAGCAGCAGCAGCCGCTGCTACTACCAGCAATAGCAGCAGCAGCAGCAGCAGCAGTAATGTAATGTGCTGTAGTAGTAGTAGTCAGTAGTAGTAGCCAGCAGTAGTAGTGGCTAAGTATTAGTAGCAGTGTACTAGTAACAGCCGCCGTTGCTTTGATGTCCGCCAGCGGTATTAGCTGCTCGCTCCATGCTTATTGCCGGCAATGGTAACAGTAGCAGTAATGGCAGTGGCTCGCCGCTGCTGCCAGTGCCGCTGATGCCGCTAGCTACCGCTGTTGCCGCATGCAGTAGTAGCGGTAGTAGCAATAAGGTTAAGCCAACCGTAGTAGTAGCTGCTTGCTGTTGGCCAACAGCAGTTGCTAGCCGCTGTGCCGCCGCTGCTGCTTAGCAGTGAATAATGATACAGCTTGATGGTAGTAGTAATGTGCGCAGCGGTAGCAGTAGCAGTAACCCGCAGCTTTGCCGTAGTATTAGCAATGTTTTCGCGGTAGCAGTAGTAGCGACTAGCAGTAGCAGTAGTAGCGGTTGTTGAGTAGGCAGCAGCAGCAAGTAACCGCGTTGGTAGCAATTGCAGTAATGGCCAGCAGCAACAGCAGCAGGTAGCAGCAGTGGCAGTGCCGCAGTAGCTGTTGGTGGTATTAGCAGTGGCGGCAGTAGTGAAGTAGTAGTAGCGCCGCAGTGATGGTAGCAGCCAGCGGTAGTGATGCAGTAGTAGTGGGTAGCTAAGGGGTTAGCTGGGCAGCAAGCGGTAGTACTATTTAGCTGCAGTAGTAGGTTACGATGGCAGTTAGCAGTAGCAATGCCGCAGTAGCAGTAGCAGCTGCAGCTAATGTGATAGCAGTAGCGGTAGCAGTGCCGCTGCAGTTGTAATCAGTGGTAGTACAGCTGTTGTTATGCTTGGCCAAGTGTTGTAGCTGATTGCGGCTGCTGTTGCTGTTGCGTAGTAGTGGCAGCAGCAGTGAGTAGTAGCGGTGGCAAGTAGCCGTAGTGCTGGCTGGGCTGCTTGGGCAGCGGTGGCTGTTAGCGATGCAGTATCGCCGCTAGTAAGGTTGCGGTGGTGTTATGTTTCGCCAAGCAATGCAGGCGGCTGGCTTAACGTAATGGTTACTGAGTGCTGTTGCAGTGCGCAGCTGCTGCTTGCTTAGTGGCAGCTGCTAAGGTTGTCAACAGGCTAGTAGTATTAATAGCAGCAGCTTGTAACGATAGTAATGCAATGCAGTAAGCGCCGTGGCCAGTAGCAATGTTAGCGGTGGCTAGCAATAACAGCAATGCTGCCGTAGCAATGCGATTAGCAGCTGCCGCTGGCTGGGAAGGATAGCAGTAGCGGTAATCCAGGTTAGTATTAGTAGTAGCAGCAGTTGCCAAGCAGTGCAGTAACAAGCGTTGCCAACCGCGGCATAAGGTTGATTAAGTATGTAGCAGCAGCGGTGGTAGTAGCGGTAGCAGCGGTGGTGGTAGTATTGTTGTGCTAGCTTCGCTGTAGCTTCGCGGTGGTAGTAGTAGTGGCAACAGGTAATGCATGCCATAAGCAGTAGCTGCTAGCAGCATTAGTAATGGCTAATATTAGCAAGTTATTGGTTAAGCGGTAGGGTAGTACTGGTAGCAATAATTAATGCAGTTGTAATGCGGTATTGCAGCAAGGTAACAGTAACGATAGCAGTAGCAGCGGTAGTCGGTAGCAGCAGTAGCTAATTAGCGGTAAGTAACAGTAGCTATTATTAATAGTATTAGCTCAGCAACAGTAGTAATCAAAGTAAGTATTAGTAATAATGTGATATTCATACAGCTGCAGTAAGCTGGTTAATGCTGGTTAATAGTAGTAGTAATAACTGGGCTAAGTAGTAATAGTAGTAATGCCGCTGTGGTTGCTAGTATTGGCTGGAGTAATGCCAGCCAGCTAGTAGTAGTAGTAGCAGTAGCGCCAAGTAGATAGCTGTTAGCTAGTACACAAGGCCACAAGGCTTAATAGTGGTTGCTGTATTGGCTAAGCTTAATGTAGTAATATAATTTCGGCAGTAGTAGCAGCAGTGGTGGCTAATGATGTTGCTGGGCAGCAGTAGCCGGGTAGTATTAGTGCTTGGCGATGATAGCTTCGCTACTGGCGGTAGCTGGTTAGTTAGTTACCAGCTGCTAGTAGTATTATAGTACCACAGTAGCAGCAGTGGTGCTGTAGTAACCATCGTAGCAATGCTTGCAGCGGTAGTTATTAGTAGTAGCGGCAGTAGTAGTGATAGTCAGCTAGTAGTTAGTAGTGAAAGTGCTGGCTGCCGCCAGTGGTAATTATTATTTGGCTAGCAGCAGTGGCAGTAGCAGTAGCAACCAGTAGCAGTAGTGGCAGCAGTGGTATTGCTGGTAGCGGTAGCGGCAGTAGTAGTAGTGAAGTGCTGCAGCGTTGATGATGGCGCGCGCTGTTGCTAGCTGGTAGTAGCAGTGGCTGCCGTTGCTGTGATAGCAGTGATGGCAGCAGTAGCTCATTAGCACGCTGCTAGCAGCCGCTGGCTCAGTAGCAGTAGCTGCCGCTGGGTAGCGGCTTGCCGCTGGCCAGCCAGGTTGCAGTAGTAGTAGTGCAGCAGTAGCGAGTAATTAGTAGTAGCATGCTATTAGTAGCAGTGGCAGCAGTAGCCGCTGTAACGGTAGCAGCAGTGCCAGTGGCTTCAGTGGCTCGCTAAAAGTTAGCCAGTAGCCGCTGGCCGGCTAGTAGTGGCGCAGCGGTAAGCGGTCAGCGCTCGCCGCGGTAGCAGTGGCAGTAGTGGTAGTGGTAGGCAGTGCTCGCTGCCGTAGCTGCCGCTGTTGCTGCAGTAGTAGCAGTGCCGCCAGTAGCGGTGCTAGTAGTGCCGCCGCAGTAGTAGGTAGCTGCTGCAGTCGTTGTTCCGTCGCTGTTAACCAGTAGTTAGTTAGTAACGCCAGTAGTAGTAGTAACGATAATGAGTAGTCAGTAGCGGGCTGTTGTTAGCCGGGCCGCTAGTAATGCTCGCTGCTGTGCCGATGGCAGTAGTAGTAGTGCTTCGTTAGTGCCGCCAGCGGTAGTGGCTTAGTAGCTGCCGCTTAGTGCGTAGTAGTGCTCGCCGCTAACGGCGGTTGCCAGCTTGCAGCGTGCTGCTGAGCCGGGCTAGCGGCTGTGCTAGTGGTGCTAGCTGCTCAGCTTCGCTGGTAGTGCTTGCTAGTAGTAGCAGTGCTGCTGCTGCTGCCGCTAATGTGGCAGTAGATGATGTTGGTTGGTAGCAGTGATAGTAGCAGCTAAGTAGCTAGTAGCTCTAGTAATGCGCTAAGCTGGTAGTAAGTAGTAGCTGCTGCTGTAGTAGTAAGTAGAATGCTAGGGTTGTCAGCTAGTGCGGTATTATGCCACGCTGTTTAATGTAATATGGTAGTTGCTGTAGTCGTGGTGGTGGTGAAGTGGAATGCTGGTAGCTAGTGTTGGCAGTGGCAAGTAGTGGTAGTAGCCGCTGGTGAAGCGTAAGTCGTTGCTATAATGCCAGCTAGCTGGGTCGTGGTCTGCCGCGGCTAATGTTATAATGCTATTAAACCTATAATGTAACAATGCTAGCATTGTAGCAGTAGCAGTAACGCAGTAGGGAGTATAGTTAGCTGCTGGTGGTAGTAATGCTTAGTGCTTAGCAATGTACCAGCAGTAGCTAGTAGCAGCATGGTAACAGTGATGCTGGTTAGCAGTATGGTTAAGTGCAGTAACAGTATGCGATGCTTGTTGCAGTGTCGCCAGCTGCCGCTTAGCAAGCAGTAGCAGTAGCTGTCGTTGCCGCTAGTAGCCTAGCCGCTGTAGTAATGCTAGCAGTTAGTAGCAATGGCCGCTAGCTGTTGCTGGCTGCTGCAGCAGCTGCAGTATCAGCTACAGTAGCTAAGTAATGCTTGGTCGTAGCAGTAACTTCGCGAAATGCCGATCAATAATGCAGCAGTTAGCTAGTAACAGCAGTGCCGCTGTAATAGCAACAGTAATGTGATAATAATGGTAGCAGTAACGCCAGTAAGGTTAGTAGTAAGTTGTAATGTAACAGTAGTAATAGTAACAGTGGCCAAGTAATAGCAACAGTAATAGTAATGTGCTGCAGTAATGTAATAAGCTAATGGTAAGTAAGTAGTAATTAGTAACTTCGTAATAATAGCTAATTACTTAATAGTAATAACTAATATTTCGCTAAGCAGTAAGTTGCTGCTGCATGGCTCACGGCAATAATAATAGCAAGCTAATAATAATAATAATAGTTGCCGCCGCTCGCTAGCATAATAAGTAATAGCAGTAGCAGTAAGTAAGTAAGTAATAAGTAGTAGCCGCATTGAAGTTAGTAAGCGTAATAATAAATAATGCCTGTTGGTGGTTAGGCCGCTGCTGCTGCTGTTGTGGCTCGCGGCTGATAATTGATGCCGCTAGTAGTAATAATAAGTTGCAGTGGTGCCGCTAAGCCGGGTATAATAATGATAGCTAATAGCTGCTGCTGCCAGCTGCTTAAGTAATAAGTAGTATTGGCCGCCTGCTGACTAAGTATTAGTGCAATTAATAATAATAGCAGCTGGCTGTTGGCTCGCTTAATAATAATGATGGTAATAATAATAAGCTGATAATAATGTTGGGCTGGCTAATTACAAGTGGTATAATGTTAGTTAGCAGTAATGATGGTTGCTGTAATGGTGGTAAGTAAGTAGTAGTAGTGGCGCTATTGATAGTAGTAGTGGTTAAGTATTAGTAAGGTTATTAGTAGTAGGTAGTGATGATGATAGTAGTAGTAGTCATAGCTAGTAGTATGGTGAAGTAGTAGTAGTAGCTAGTGGCAGGCTAGTATGGTTCGTTGTGGCAGTGAGCGAAGTAGCTAGTTGGTCTGGCCGGTAGTGGCTGCTTGTAGCTAGTAGCATTCGCTAGCTTGCAGCTAATGATGCCAGCTAGTTAAATGGCAGTAGCCGCTAGTAGTGGCTAGTAGTGAGTATTAGTAGTAGTATGTAGTAGCAGTGGCGGCAGTAGTGATGCTGCTCTAAGTTGCTTGCTAAGGTAGTAGTACAGTAGTGGTAGTAGTGATAGTAGTGAAGTATTAGTAAAGTATGTCTGGCTAGTGGCAGTAGTGATGATGATGATAGCGGTTGTATTAGTGGTATTAGTAGTTAGTGGTGCGGCAGTAGTATTAGTGGTAGCTAGTTATTTGTTAGTGGTGGCAGTAGTAGTGATGGTAGCTGGTAGCTGGAGCGGTTAGCTTGGTGGCAGTGGCAGCAGTGGTAGTAGTAGTGGATGCGTGGTAGTAGCGGTAGCAGTAGTAGTATTAGCAGTAGTGGTAGTAGTAATTGGTAGCAGTAGTAGTAGTAATAGTAGCAGTAGTAGTAGTAAAAGTAGTAATGATAGTAGCAGTGGCATAATGGTAATATTTGGTAAGTAGTGGTAGTGCTATGTGATATTAGTAATGATAGTGCCATAGTCATATTAATTTGCCTAATAGTAGAAGTAGCGTTATGTGAAAAGTAGTAGTAGTAGTAGCTTAATAATAATAGAATCAATAAGTGGCAATAGTAACAATAATAATAGCTAAAAGTAGTAGAAAGTAGTAGCTATGTAATATTAGTAGCAGTATAGCAGTAGTGGTGATGATGCTTTCAGTTATAGTAAGTAATGTAGTATAATATTATGGTAGCGCTACGTAATGGTAGCTATGTAATGGGTTAAGCAGTAGCTACTAAGTAGTAGCTGGTAATAGTTGTGTGCTTAAGGTTGGTTGTTAAGCAAGGTTAAGCTTGCCGCGGTAGTTAGTAGTTGTAGCGGTAATAATAATAATAATAAGGTATCTGGTGGTTCACTCAGCGATAAGTAGTTGGCTAATACTGATGCTAATTAAGTAGCTTGCTAAGTACTGGCTATAGTAATAATGGTAGTTAAGGTTATAATGATAATAATGGCTAATAAGTGGTAATTAGTGTAGCTAATCATTAATTAATAATGTGATGATGATTAAATATGTATCATAGTTAAGCTATAATTAAGTAAGTAAAAAATAATAAGGTTTAATGGCAATAGTAGCTAGTAGCAGCAGTAGTAGTAGTAGTAGCAATTGTCACTGCCTTGTAGTAGTAGTAGTAGCGCCAGTAGTAGTAGCAGTAGCAGTAAGTAGTAGTAGCTATTAGTATACGCAGTAGCAGTAGCAGTTAACGATAGCTTGATAGCAGCAGTAGTAGTAGTGGTGTGGTAGTAGCGCTGTTGCTAATGAAGTAACTTAGCCGCTAGTAGTAGTAGTAGCTGGCAGCAGGTAGTAGTAACAACCAGTAAGTAATCGGCTAATCGCAGTGGTAATGCTTGGCCGCAGATGTAGTCGCAGTAGCAGTAGCAGTTGCTGCAACGAATCAGCGGTCGGCTGCTGCTAGTGCTGCTGTTAACCATGGTAACTTGTTGCTGATAGATGTTGATACTTAATGGTGCTGGGTAGTGGTATTAGCAGTAGTAGTGCTCGCTGCTGTAGTAGTAATGTAATGTGGCTGGCTAGCAGCAGTAGTAATGTGGCTCAGCAGTAGTGATGATAGTAAGTAGTAAGTAATAGTTTGGCAGTAATGATGATGATTAATGCGATGCCGCTAATCAGTAGCTGCCTCGCCAGTAGCGCTTCGGCAGTAGTATGGTGCGTAGTAATAGCTAAGTGTGACAGCAGTGCCGCTAGCCATTCAGTGGTGTGTAGTGGTAGTGCTTAGTGGCTTGTTATTGTTGCAGTAGCGGTGGTAGTAGCAGTTGGCTGTTGCGGTGGTAGTAGTGATGCTTAGTGGCAGCTGGTGAGTGAAGTAAGCGGCAGTGGCTATTGTTGCTGTTAAGTTGGCGACGGTAGTGGTGGCAGCCAGCTGCGTTGCTTCGCTGCTAACGGTCGCGGCAGTAAGCAGTGGCAGTGGCAATAGCGATAGCTAATATTAAGGCAGCGGTAGCAGTGGTATTGGCAGTAAGCGCTGGCAGCTATAGCGGTAGTGATGGGCTGATGGCGGCCATTATATTAGCAATAATAATGCCAACCCGCTAAAGTAGTAGTAACAATAATGTAAGCGGTAACCCGGTAGCTTTCATGGTACCGCTGTTATTGTTTCGCTACATAGTATTAATGTTGTTGCTGTGGTGGTAGTAACCATAACAACAATAACGGTTGGCTAATAGTTTATCTTACAATAATACTAGTTGGTGGTGGTGATGTTGGTTACCGGCGGTGGTAGTAGTAAGCGGCTAAACAGCTATTTAAGCATAAGTGGTAATAATAATAGCAGCGATGATGATGATGGTAATAATAATAGCGGTGACGGTATTGGTCGTTGGCTGCGGTAGTCCAATATAATAATGGTGGCAGCGGTATTGGTAATAGTAGCGGCGGTAAGTTTGATAATAATGCCGGCTGTAATGCTAAGTGGTATAATAATAATAAGATGATGGTAGCTAGTTGGTGGTTTAGCTGGTAGCAGCGGTAGTGGTAGTGGCGTGCGGTGGTGGTAAGTAAAGTTTCAAGGTTGCGTGGTGGTTATTAAAGGTATTGGCAGTAGTAAGTAATGTTTAAGTGATGATAAGGCTGGCTTCGTGGTTAGTGATGATAGTAATTCTGGCTTGATAAGGTGATGTAGCTAAAACGTGGTGGTTGATATTAAGGTTAGTAATATATTAAGGCAGTGCTAGTAGTGGATAGTAGCTTGTATATGGCTAGTGATAGTAATGCTTGCCAGCGATAAGTAATATTACTGCGGTTATAAGTAATGCTGTTAATGGTAAGCGATGGTAGTGATGGCTGTAGTGGCTAGTGTATGGCTGGCGATGGTTAGTTAAGTTGCTACATGCCATGAGCATGATTGAAGTGATGCCGCCGCTAATAAGTGGTGGCTGCTGGTTGCTAAGTAGTGGTCGCCGTGATGATGATGCTGCTAATAGACGGTAGTGATGATTGAAGTGCGCTGTTGCTGGTGATGGTAATGGCTTCGCTCGTAATGCTTATTAGTCACTGCTGTTGCTAGCATTAGTCAGTAGGCAGTGGTAGTAGTGATCAATAGCTGCTTGGTAGCAGTAATAGTAGCTGGTAGTAAGTAGTAGTAATGATAAGCTAGTATTAGCAGTACTAGCGAAGTGATGATGATGATGGTATAGGTATTAGTAAGTAGCAGCCAGTGATGGTTAACGATTATTATGGTATGTAGCTTGATGGTAATAGCAACAGTAATGCAGTGCCGCAGTAACAATTCAGCTATGGTAGTGGTTGCTAGTAGCTAGCAGTAGTGCAACAGTAATGTATTAAGCAGTGGTAATAATGGTAATAGCACGCAGTAGTGATGATGCAATAGCAGCTAGTAATAGTAGCAGTAGCACAAGTAATGTAGTAGTAATGTAACAGTAAAGGCTATGCAGTGGCAGTAATAGCCAATAGTAATGGCTTCGTTCGCAGCAGTAGTGAAGCTCAGTAGTAGTAATGGCGGTAGTGGTAGCAGCAGTAGTAGTAGTGATGTAGCTAGCAGCCAGCAGTAACAGTAGCAGCGGTAAAGTGCTGCTGCTCGCGAGCTCATGTTTCGTGGCGGTAACGATGGCAGTGCTGCTAGCTGGCTAATAATAGCAATGGCGGTAGTAATGGTGATGGCGATGTAGTAATGCGTATAATTGCGATGATGATGATGGTGGTAATTGATGCCGCTAAGCTTGATAGTAATGTAATGTGATGATGATGGTAGTAGCAGTAATGTAATGCTTAATGGCAGTGGTAGTAGTAAGTTGCTTAGCAGTGGCAGCGGTAGTGGTAGTAATGTGGCATGCGTGGTACACGATAACGTGGTGTAATGCTGCAGCGACAGCTGGTGATAGTAGCTGCCAGCAGTGGTAGTAGCAAAGCTAGCAGTCCATGCGAGCGATGCTTGATGGTGCTAGCGGTAGCATTACCGCCGCTGCGGTGGCAGCGGTAGTAACAATACTTGGCTAGTAATGTAATGATGATGGCTTCAGCGGTGATGTGACGGTAATATTAACAATGGTGGTGACAGTGATGATAATAACAACAGTGATAGTAATGGCTAGCAGTGATGGTGATGATAGCAGCGTGTGGTGGTAATAATAAGCGACGGTGCGTCAAGTTAATAAGGCTCAAGCGGTGGCAGTGGTAGTGGTAGTGATAAGGCTAGTCGCAGTGGCTACTGGTAGTATTAATATAGCTAATAGCAGCGGTAGTTAGTAAGTAGTAGCAGCTAAGGTAGCGGTAGCTAGTTGTAATTATAATTAGCAGTAGCTAGTGGTAACAATGGTAGTAGCTAATGGCAGCAGTGGTAAGTGGCTCACTTAGCTAATAATGAAGTAGTACTTATAGTAACCGCTAGCTAAGTGTAATAAGCTAGCAGTAGTAGCAGTATGATAGTAGTAGTATTAGTGGCTGGCAACCAGTAGTGGTGGTAGTAGTAGTAGCACTTGCAGTAGTAGTAGTAGTAGCAGCGCTGGTAGCATCATTAGCTAGTGCTGGCTAGCATTAGTAAGTAGTAAGTAGTAACAAAGCAAAGTAAGTATGCATATTGCAGTGCAGTAAGCCGCCAGCAGTAGTAAGTAGTAATATTAGTAGTAGTAATGAGTAATTAGTAGTAGTAATAAGCGGTAAAGGCCGCAGTAGTAGCTAGTTGCCAATGTAGCAGTAGCAATGTTGCTGTAGCAACCAGTAATGCTAGCTCGATGAGTAGTAGCAGTAGCAGTAGCGATAGTATTAGCTGCTGGCAATTGGCTACGTAATGTAATGCTGCGCTGGTAGCAGTAGCAACAGTATGATAGCAACAAAGCAAGCAATGCTTCAGTAGCAGCAGTAGCAGTAGCACCAGTAGCCGTAACCAGCGATGTGTTAGCGGTAGCAGTAGCAGCAGTAGCAGTAGCGCTAGCAGTAGCAGTGGCAGTGCCAGCTAGTAGTAGTAACAGGCTTAAGCATTAAACGTAATGAAGTAGTAGCTAAGGCAGTAATGGCTTGGCAGTAGTAATAAGTAAGTAAGCAAGCTACGCCGCTGCTAGTAGCGGTTGAGTTAAGGTAATGGCCAGCCGCTACAAGGTTGCTGCCGCTCGCGTGGTTGCTGTTGAAGCCGCTGCCAGCATTAGTAGCCGCAGTGGTCAGTAGCGGTAGCCGGTGGTAGTGCAGCAGCTGCTGGCCAGTAGTAATGTAGTAAGCTGGCCGATGCCAGTAGTAGTAGTAAGCAGCGGTAGTGTATGGTAACGCCGTGATTAAGTGAATGATATTAGTGATGAATAGCTAATAATAATGTAGCGGTATTAATAATGTAATGTACTATTGTAATCTGGCTAAGTAGAAGTAATAATGTATGGATGGCGGTAGTGGTCGTGGATTGCAGCCGCTTATAGCTGGGTTGTATAGCTACCAGCTAAGGCTGGTAGTAGTAATAGTAGCCAGCAGCTGGTAGTGCTAATTATTAGTAGTAGCGGTGGTGGTAGCGTAGTAGTGAAGTGGTAGAGTAGTGGTAGTGGTTATGATGATGATGTAAATAATAGTGATGATGATGATGTAGTAGTAGTAGTAGTACCGCCGCTAGTAAGTAGTAATCAGTTAGTGGTAGTGAGTAATGTGGCATTAGTAGTAGTAACTTGATAAATGATGATAGTAGTTAAGTAGTGGCCAGCTAGTAGTAGTGAGCTGTTGTAGTAGTAGCGGTGGTAGTAGTAGTGGTAGCTATTCGCCGTAGTAGCAGTAACTTGATAGTAGTAGTAGTTGCTGCTGTTGCCGCAGTAAGCAGTAACGCTGTGCAGTAGTAGTGATAATGTGATAGCAATGCAATAATGCAGTAGTAGTAATGTGATAGCAGTAGTAGTAGTAGTAGTAGTAGTAGTAGTCCGCCGCTAGCAATAGCAATGTAACAATAAGTAGTAATGGCAGTAGCAGTAGTAGTAGTAGTAGTAGTTAATGCTGGTTAAGTAAGTAATGCAAGTAGTAATAGCAATATTAATAGCAATCAAAGTAATTAATAATAACAATGTAATGCTTAATGTAATAGTAATGTAGTAATGCTTAATGCCGCCGCAATGTAACAGCAGTAGTAGTAATAACTGCAACGATAGTAAGTAACAGTAGTAATAATGTAGCAATCACTTAACAGCTCGCCGCTAATGCTGCTGGTAATGTCGCCTAGCAACAGTAGTAATAGTAATAAAGTAACCATACTTAGTAAGTAATTAATAACAACAATAATGCTAAGCTAATGTGTAATAATAATAACAATAATGTAGTAATATGTAATAATATTAACAATGTCATGTAATAATATTATAACAATATAATAATAATAATATAACAAGCTATAATAATAATATCAATAATTAGTAATAATAAGTGCTAGCATTCGCCAGTAGTTAGTAGTAGTAGTAGCCGATAGTAATAGTAATGTAATAAGTAGTATCAATAATAAGCTAATATTAAGTGTATGGCTAGCTATAATAATAAGCATATTAGTAATTATAGTAATATATTAGCAGTAATAAGTCGTAATTAATTAATGTAATGATAATAATAAGTAGTAGTAATAAGTAAGTAATAGTAATAATCAGTAATGTGTAATAGTAAGTAATCGATTAGTAGTAAATAATAATCGTATTAATAATATCAAGTAATAATAATAGTAGTATTTATAAATAGCTGAATGTAAGTAATAATATTAATTAATCAAGTAATAGTAATAGTAATGTACGCTAATAATAATAGTATGTAGTAGCAGTATTTCATAATAAGCTAATGGTAATAATTAAATAGCTATATATGATGTATGTGGCTAATATTAATGTATTAGTGATGGCGATGATTTATTAGCAGTGATAGTATGTTAGTGGTGCGTAATAATTGGCAGTTGCGTATGATGGCCGCTAGTAAGGCCGCTGTAGTAGTGGCAGTGTCGCTGCCGCGTGATGATGATAATGGTAATGTAGTGGCATTCGTGATGATGATAATAATAATAATAGTGGTATTATAACCGTTGTATGCTAGCTGTTGCTGCAGTAATAAGTAATAAGTAAGCTGCTAGCAGCTGCTGCTTAGTTGATAGATAATAATTGGCATAATGGCATGTAATGAAGTAGTCCAGCTGCTGCTTGGTAGTAGTAACCCAGTAGTAGCTGCTTGATGATATTAATAATAAGTAATAATAATAGCTGTAGTAGTGGGTAGTAGCTTAATACTTAGTCGTAGTAGTGGGTTGTAACGGTAATAACAGTGATAAGTTCCGCTGTTGTAGTGTAGCAGTAGTAAGTAAGCTGGTAGTAAGTAGTAGCCCAGTGATATTAGTGCCAGCCATAGTGCTGGCTGGCAGTATTGCTGCTGCTGCTGCTAAGCTCGCTTGGTAATGCATGGCTGGCTAAGTAGTATTAATAAGCTGTTAGCAGTAGCAGTAATAATAATAATGTAGTGAAGTAGTAATAATAGTAGTAGTAGTAGTAGTAAAGTAGCGGGCTGCTTCGCTAGCCGCCGCTGTAATGAATATAATAGAGTGGTAGTTAGTGGTAGTAAGCCGGCTACGCGATAATAAGCTGATAAGCTGGTAATAATAGCTGCCAGCTTAATAAGCCGGCTGCTGTAGTATGCTAGTAGCTATTAATGATGGCTCGCTAGTAGGCTGGCTTGTGATGCTAGCAGTAGCAGTGAGTAGTATGCGTCGTAGCAGTGGCTAGTGAAGTAGTAGTAGTGGCAGCGATGGTAGCGCTATTGCAGTAGCAGTGGTCGTGGCCAGCGGTAGTAGTGATGGTGGCAGCGGTGGTAGTAGTAGTGCAGTAGTGGCAGTGGTCGTGGCAGCAGCAGTAGTAGCGAGTTGCTTGGTAGCTAAGCCGGTAGCCAGCCACATGAGTAGTAGCAGCGGTTAAGGCCGCCAAGTAGAGTAGTAGCTAAGCTGCTGCAGTAGCTGTAGCAGCTGGTAGTAGCAGTAATGTGTAATGATAAGTTTAATGTGCCAGTATGATGAGTAAGGCGTTAAGTAGTAATAAGTGGTAGTGATATTAAATGGCAGTATTGATGCCGCCTGCATGGCTGGTAATAATGGGCTGTTAGCTTCAGCCGCTGCGATGCATGCCGCTGCCGCTGCCGTGCTGCTGCTGCTGGTAATAATAATATTAGTGATGATAATGGTAATGATGGCGGTGGTAGCGGTGATGATGATGATGGCCGGCTGCTGGTGGTTCGCTGGCGGTGGCGGTAGCTAGTGGTGGCTTCGCTGCCGCTGGTCAGCTAGCTAGTTGATGGTAGTAGCTGAAGCTGCTGGTGAGTATTAGTTGGCTTCAAGGCTAAGCTGGCTTAGCCGCTGATGGCTGTTGCTGCTTCGCCAGTTAGCTAGTGGTAGCTGGTGATGAAGTAATATTGAGTGGTGAGTAATGCAGTGATGATGCCGTAGTAGCTTCGGCTTCGCAGTAGTGATGGTAATTGGCAATGGTGTAGCAGTGATGATGATAGTAGATGATGAGTGTGATGGCGGTAATAAGCTGGTGGTGGCCTAATGATGGTAATAATAATAATGTTGCAGTGGTAGTGCCGCTTGCTGCTGATGGTTGGGCGGTGGTCATTGCTGCTGGCAATGGTTGATGCTGTTTACTGGTAGCAGCTGGTGAGTAGTGGCCGGTAGCTTGGTGGTGGCGGTGGTAGTGGTGAGTGGCGGTGGCCAGCGCTGGGTTGGCTAGTAATGTTGGTAATCAGCCGCAGTATTAGTGGTTGGTTAGTCATTGATGATGATGGCAGTAGCTGGCGGTGGCGGTGGCAGTGGTGGTGGTGGTGGTGGCAGTTGGTGCCGCTGCGTTGGTGGCCGCTAAGCTATTGGTAGTAATGTGGTGGTGGTAATGTTAATGATGACGATGGCAGTGGCGGTGGTAAGCTTCGCTGGTGGTGGTGGTGATAAGAATGCTGGTGGTGGTGATGGTAGTGATAATGTAAGTGGCAGTGGTAAGGCCATAATAATGTGAAGTAATTATTAGTGATAAGTAATGGCAGTGGCAGTGGTATTGGTAGTGGTAAGGGCGGTAGCTTCAAATCAGTGGCAGTGATGATGAGTGGGAGTGAATGGTAATGGCGGTGGCGGTGGTAGCGTGGCGGTGGTGGCAGTGATGCGTAAGCAGTGATGATGGTGGTGGCTATAATAATCACGCTAATAATAGTAAGTAATAGATGGCAGTGTGCTTGCCGCTGCTGCTAGTATGGTGAAATAATGATGATGATGGCAGCAGTGGTTGGCCTAGCCGCTGCTGCTGTAATGTAAGTGGCAGTGATTAGTGGCTGGCTAAGTAGCGCTTGGCTTAATAATGCCGTAATAATAGTTGCTGATGCTGCTGCCGCTTGCTCGCTGCTGGTTAAGCTGCTGCTGCTTAAGGTAATAATAATTAACCGATGATGATGATGTATATGCTGGTTAGTTAAGTAGTTATGCAGTATGGTAAGGCTGCTAGCTTGTTGGTTAATTATGCCGCTGCTAAGTAATAGTATTGCGTGTGATGATGGTTAGTAGTAAGTGTATTGGCCAAGTGGTGGTCGTGGCGCTGGCTGGCTGCTTGGTTAATGCTGCTGCCGCCATCATTGGCTTAAGTGGTAGTGGCTTGGTTGTTTTTCGGTGGTATTGGCTGGCTAAGCATAAGTTAAGTTAACCGCGACGCTAAGCTAGTGTAGCTTGTTGGGTTGGCTGCGCTAGTAATAAGCGTTAGTAGTAAGGTTGCTGCGTTTATTAACTTAAAAGCTGTAAGTGGTAAGGTTGTAATAATAATGTGATAGGTAGTAAGGTGGTAAGCTCGGCAATAATGGTAGTCGCGGTATAAAGCTATTAGTAATAATTATGCCTATAGCCAATAATATGTAGCTGGCTATATACCGGTTAAGGTAATAATGCTAATAATAATAATATAATATAATATGTAATAATAATAATAATAATAATGTGCTAATAATAATAATTGCTTAATTCAGCCATATTATAGATAGTGCCGCCGCTAGCGATAATGCTTGAAAATAATGCCGCTGGCTACTTATTCGCCGAAGTTGCTACGTAGTAGTTTCACCGCTGTTAAGCAGGTAGTAAGTGGCTGCTCGCTGGTGTTGCTGCTGCTGCCACTGCCGCTGCTAATGCTGCTGTGGCCAATAAGTAGTAATAATAACAGTGGCATTCGGGTTAGTGTAAGCTGCTGCTGGCTAATAATAAGCGCTGTTGCTTGCTGATGAAGTAGCAGCAGTGGTATGTAAGTGAGTGGTTAAATAAGTTAATTAATGGTAAACGTAATATGTTGTAATGTCTGCTGGCTGCTAATAATAATGTGTAATAATAGTAATAATAAGTCAGTATAACAATAATAGCTAAGCTAATAATAATAATAATAATGGTAATAATATAAGTGCCAAGGGCTGTCGTAGTCGCAGTAGTATTAGCTACCGCTAGCTGCTAGCTAAGCTGGTTGCTGCCGCTTGCAGTAAGTGATAGTGGCGCTGCGATGGCTAGTGATGCTAGTGATGATGCAAGGCTGTTGCCAGCTGATGCTGTTGTTGCTGCTGGTAGTAGTAATAGTATAATAGATGCGTGGCCATTAGCTTCGCCGGCTTAGTAGCTGTAAGTAGTACCATAGTATGCCAGCTGCTGGGTTAGTAGTAGCGAGTAATACCGCTGGTAGTAGTAGCTAGTAGTAGTAAGTGAGTTAGTAGCAGCTAGCTTGCTGCTTGCTAATTAGTAGTGGTTAGTGCTTGCCGCTGGCCTATCGCCGTTGCTAGTTGCCATGTCAGTATTACTGCCAAGGCCGCTCAGTTAGCTGAGCTGGCAGTGACCAGTCAGCATTACCACATAGCTGCCGCCAATAAGCTAAGGTGTTGCGGTTGCTGCTGTTGCTGCTGCTGCTGCACGCTATGCGCTGGCTATGCTGCCAGTATGTTAAGCTGCTGCTGCTGCGCACGCTATGTCTGCTGCTATGCTGCCGCTGCTGCCGACGCTAGTAGCGCACGCACTATGCGCTATTGCGCTAGGCTTATGCGCATGGCGATTGCTGCTAGTTGCCACTGCTGCGCTGCCGCCTGCTGCGCTGCGCTCGCTTGCTTGCTGCTTATGCTGCTGGTGCGCTATGGCTGGTTAAGCTGCTGCGCTGGTTGCCGGCGCTATTATGCTCAGTTGTTGCCGCCAGCTGGACGCTGCTCTCGGGCTCGCTGCTTAGTTGGGTTACACGCGCTCTTGCTGCGCTGTGCGCACTGTGCGAGCGCACAGTGTTGGCCGCTTACTGCTGGCTAATACTCGCGCTCGCGCCCGCTATCGCTTCACGCACTGCTACATTGAACATGCTGGGGACACACTGCTGCTGTTGCTGCTCTCAGCTGTTAGCTGCACATGCAGCGGATATATGCGTTGGTTATTGGCACGCCGCTAAGCTTATGCTAATGGCTACACTATACACACTATCACTTCGCTGCATGCTGCTGACACTGTTACTACTATTGCTCTGCTGGCTAGTTACACACTATACTAGCTACTATGCTATACACACACTATACAGATGCTATGCTATACACTACTAGCACATTATGTTTGCTTAAGCACATCTATACACACTATACACTACGGCTGAAGCAGCTAATACTAAGAACCCGTCCCACCCAAACACACACACGTTTTATACATACACTGAAAACTCATGCACAATACTATATACAGACACTATATACACACACTATACACACTATGACTAACACTACACACAGAATACACACTATAATAATAATTATACACACACACTAGACTACTATACACACTATACACACTATACACACTATACTATGCTATACACACTAGATACTATACACACACACTATACACTATACACACACAGCACACTATACACACTATACAATAATACTCCATACACACAATACACACTATACACACTATACACACTATATACACACAGACTATATTAATAATAATAATTCATACAATACACTATAAATACACTAATTATACAATAATTATACACACTATCCACACACACTATACACACTATACACACACTATACACACTATACACACACACACACACTATACACACACACTATACACACTATACACACACACACACTATACATCCAAATAATGAAACGGAGCTAAGGTTAGGGTTAGGTCTAAACCAGGACTAAACCAGGTCTAAACCAGGACTAAACCAGGTCTAAACCAGGACTAAACCAGGTCTAAACCAGGACTGAACTAGGACTAAACCAGGACTAAACCAGGTCTGAACCAGGACTAAACCAGGACTGAACCAGGACTGAACCAGGACTAAACCAGGTCTAAACCAGGTCTAAACCAGGACTGAACTAGGACTAAACCAGGACTAAACCAGGTCTAAACCAGGACTAAACCAGGACTGAACCAGGACTAAACCAGGTCTAAACCAGGACTAAACCAGGTCTAAACCAGGTCTAAACCAGGACTAACCCAGGTCTAAACCAGGTCTAAACCAGGACTAAACCAGGTCTAACCTAGAACTAACCCAGGAGTAAACCAGGACTAAACTAGGTCGAAACCAGGACTAAACCAGGTCTAAACCAGGTCTAAACCAGAACTAACCCAAGACTAAACCAGGACTAAACCAGGACTAACCTAGAACTAACCCAGGACTAAACCAGGACTAAACCAGGTCTAAACCAGGTCTAACCCAGGATTAAACCAGGTCTAAACCAGGTCTCAACCAGGACTAAACCAGGACTAAACTAGGTCTAAACCAGGACTAACCCAGGTCTAAACCAGGTCTAAACCAGGTCTAAACCAGGTCTAAACCAGGACTAAACCAGGTCTAAACCAGGTCTAAACCAGGACTAAACCAGGACTAAACCAGGACTAAACCAGGTCTAACCTAGAACTAACCCAGGACTAACCCAGGACTAAACTAGGTCTAAACCAGGTCTAAACCAGGTCTAAACCAGGTCTAAACCAGGTCTAAACCAGGACTAAACCAGGTCTAAACCAGGTCTAAACCAGGACTAAACCAGGTCTAAACCAGGTCTAAACCAGGACTAAACCAGGACTAAACCAGGACTATATCAGCTCTTCAGAGGAGGAGGTTCAGTGTGAGTCGTGTTCACACAGTTATTTCTGTTTCACCTGAGAATCTCACCTCACGTCACAGAGTCTGAGTCTGCGAACCCCAAACCCTGAAGAACGGGTTCAGTCCTGGTTTAGTCCTGGTTTAGTCCTGGTTTATTACTGGTTTAGTCCTGGTTCAGTCCTGGTTTAGTCCTGGTTTAGTCCTGGTTTAGACCTGGTTCAGTCCTGGTTTAGACCTGCTTTAGTCCTGGTTTAGACCTGGTTTAGACCTGGTTTAGTCCTGGTTTAGACCTGGTTTAGTCCTGGTTTAGACCTGGTTTAGACCTGGTTTATTACTGGTTTAGTCCTGGTTCAGTCCTGGTTTAGTCCTGGTTTAGTCCTGGTTTAGACCTGGTTTAGACCTGGTTTAGTCCTGGTTTAGACCTGGTTTAGTCCTGGTTTAGACCTGGTTTAGACCTGGTTTATTACTGGTTTAGTCCTGGTTCAGTCCTGGTTTAGACCTGGTTCAGTCCTGGTTTAGACCTGCTTTAGTCCTGGTTTAGACCTGGTTTAGACCTGGTTTAGACCTGGTTTAGACCTGGTTCAGTCCTGGTTTAGACCTGGTTCAGTCCTGGTTTAGACCTGGTTTAGTCCTGGTTTAGACCTGGTTCAGTCCTGGTTTAGACCTGCTTTAGTCCTGGTTTAGACCTGGTTTAGACCTGGTTAGACCTGGTTTAGTCCTGGTTTAGACCTGGTTTAGACCTGGTTTAGACCCAGAGTTTGGTGGGGTTTTTCAGGCCCATGAGGATCTAGATTCAGTATTAGTTTTATTATTGATCCGTGTGTGATTTTTGATTCTTTTGAAATCGCTCGTCCTAAAATATTAAACGATAAAATGAAATAAAAGCAAAAGCTCAAACATGACGAACGAGCAGTAAATAAGTGAAACCGAATAACCGTCGGCGTGTCCCGCAGGTCTGTCGGGAAACCCGGTGGATCTGGAAAAGCGTCACGCGGCGTTCGGGAAAAACTTCATCCCCCCGAAGAAGCCGAAGACGTTTCTGCAGCTGGTGTGGGAGGCACTGCAGGACGTGACGCTCATCATCCTGGAGATCGCAGCCATCATCTCCCTCGGGCTGTCCTTCTACCACCCTCCAGGGGGCGACAGCGAGGGTAACACACACACACTCCTTCTACCACCCTCCAGGGGGCGACAGCGAGGGTAACACACACACACACTCCTTCTACCACCCTCCAGGGGGCGACAGCGAGGGTAACACACACACACACACTCCTTCTACCACCCTCCAGGGGGCGACAGCGAGGGTAACACACACACACACTCCTTCTACCACCCTCCAGGGGCTTACAGCGAGGTAACACACACACACACACACTCCTTCTACCACCTCCAGGGGGCGACCGAGAGGGTAACACACACACACACTCCTTCTACCACCCTCCAGGGGGCGACAGCGAGGGTAACACACACACACTCCTTCTACCACCCTCCAGGGGGCGACAGCGAGGGTAACACACACACACTCCTTCTACCACCCTCCAGGGGGCGACAGCGAGGGTAACACACACACACTCCTTCTACCACCCTCCAGGGGGCGACAGCGAGGGTAACACACACACACACACACTCCTACCACCCTCCAGGGGGCGACAGCGAGGGTAACACACACACTCCTTCTACCACCCTCCAGGGGGCGACAGCGAGGGTAACACACACACACTCCTTCTAACACGCTCGCGGGGGCGAGAGCGAGTGTAACACACACACACACTCCTTCTACCACCCTCCAGGGGGCGACAGCGAGGGTAACACACACACACACTCCTTCTACCACCCTCCAGGGGGCTTACAGCGAGGGTAACACACACACACACTCCTTCTACCACCCACCAGGTGGCGACAGCGAGGGTAACACACACACACACACTCCTTCTACCACCCTCCAGGGGGCGACAGCGAGGGTAACACACACACCCTCCTTCTACCACCCTCCAGGGGGCGACAGCGAGGTAACACACACACACACTCCTTCTACCACCTCCAGGGGCGACAGCGAGGTAACACACACACACTCCTTCTACCACCCTCCAGGGGCTTACAGCGAGGGTAACACACACACACTCCTTCTACCACCCTCCAGGGGCGACAGCGAGGGTATAACACACACACACTCCTTCTACCACCCTCCAGGGGCGACAGCGAGGGTAACACACACACACTCCTTCTACCACCCTCCAGGGGGCGACAGCGAGGGTAACACACACACACACTCCTTCTACCACCCTCCAGGGGGCGACAGCGAGGGTAACACACACACACTCCTTCTACCACCCTCCAGGGGGCGACAGCGAGGGTAACACACACACACTCCTTCTACCACCAACCAGGTGCAGACAGCGGGGGTAACAAACACACACTCCTTCTACCACCCTCCAGGTGCAGACAGCGAGGGTAACGCACACGCACTCCTTCTACCACCCTCCAGGGGCGACAGCGAGGGTAACACACACACACACACCCCATCTCCCACCCTCCCGGGGGCCACAGCGAGGGTAACACACACACACTCCTTCTACCACCCTCCAGGGGGCGACAGCGAGGGTAACACACACACACACTCCTTCTACCACCCTCCAGGGGGCTTACAGCGAGGTAACACACACACACTCCTTCTACCACCCTCCAGGGGGCGACAGCGAGGGTAACACACACACACTCCTTCTACCACCCTCCAGGGGGCTTAAGCAGCGAGGGTAACACACACACACTCCTTCTACCACCCTCCAGGGGGCGACAGCGAGGGTAACACACACACACTCCTTCTACCACCCTCCAGGGGGCGACAGCGAGGGTAACACACACACACTCCTTCTACCACCCTCCAGGGGGCTTACAGCGAGGGTAACACACACACACACACTCCTTCTACCACCCTCCAGGGGCTTACAGCAAGGGTAACACACACACACTCCTTCTACCACCCTCCAGGGGGCGACAGCGAGGGTAACACACACACACTCCTTCTACCACCCTCCAGGGGGCGACAGCGAGGTTAACACACACACACTCCTTCTACCACCCTCCAGGGGGCGACAGCGAGGGTAACACACACACACTCCTTCTACCACCCTCCAGGGGGCGACAGCGAGGGTAACACACACACACTCCTTCTACCACTCCAGGGGGCGACAGCGAGGTTAACACACACCCACACTCCCTAGACAACCCTAGAGTGGGCGTCAGCGAGGTGATCACACACACACACTCCTTCTACCACCCTCCAGGGGGCGACAGCGAGGGTAACACACACACACACTCCTTCTACCACCCTCCAGGGGGCGACAGCGAGTCTAACACACACACACACTCCTTCTACCACCCTCCAGGGGGCGACAGCGAGGGTAACACACACACACTCCTTCTACCACCTCGGGGCGACAGCGAGGGTAACACACACACACACACTCCTTCTACCACCCTCCAGGGGGCGACAGCGAGGGTAACACACACACACTCCTTCTACCACCCTCCAGGGGGCGACAGCGAGGGTAACACACACACACACTCCTTCTACCACCCTCCAGGGGGCGACAGCAAGGGTAACACACACACACACTCCTTCTACCACCCTCCAGGGGGCGACAGCGAGGGTAACACACACACACACTCCTTCTACCACCCTCCAGGGGGCGACAGCAAGGGTAACACACACACACACTCCTTCTACCACCCTCCAGGGGGCGACAGCGAGGGTAACACACACACACACACACTCCTTCTACCACCCTCCAGGGGGCGACAGCGAGGGTAACACACACACACACTCCTCCTAACACACCCCCGCGGGCGACAGCGAGGGTAACACACACACACACTCCTTCTACCACCCTCCAGGGGGCGACAGCGAGGGTAACACACACACACACTCCTTCTACCACCCTCCAGGGGGCGACAGCGAGGGTAACACACACACACACTCCTTCTACCACCCTCCAGGGGGCGACAGCGAGGGTAACACACACACACTCCTTCTACCACCCTCCAGGGGGCGTCAGAGAGGGTAACTCAAACACACACACTCCTTCTACCACCCTCCAGGGGCGACAGCGAGGGTAACACACACACACACTCCTTCTACCACCTCCAGGGGCGACAGCGAGGGTAACACACACACACTCCTTCTACCACCCTCCAGGGGCGACAGCGAGGGTAACACACACACACACTCCTTCTACCACCCTCCAGGGGCGACAGCGAGGGTAACACACACACACACTCCTTCTACCACCCTCCAGGGGGCGACAGCGAGGGTAACACACACACACTCCTTCTACCACCCTCCAGGGGGCGACAGCGAGGGTAACACACACACACACTCCTTCTACCACCCTCCAGGGGGCGACAGCGAGGGTAACACACACACACACTCCTTCTACCACCCTCCAGGGGGCGACAGCGAGGGTAACACACACACACACTCCTTCCACCACCCTCCAGGGGGCGACAGCGAGGGTAACACACACACACTCCTTCTACCACCCTCCAGGGGGCGACAGCAAGGGTCACACACACACACACTCCTTCTACCACCCTCCAGGGGCTTACAGCGAGGGTAACACACACACACACTCCTTCTACCACCCTCCAGGGGCTTACAGCGAGGGTAACACACACACACTCCTTCTACCACCCTCCAGGGGGCGACAGCGAGGGTAACACACACACACACTCCTTCTACCACCCTCCAGGGGGCGACAGCGAGGGTAACACACACACACACTCCTTCTACCACCCTCCAGGGGGCGACAGCGAGGGTAACACACACACACTCCTTCTACCACCCTCCAGGGGGCGACAGCGAGGGTAACACACACACACACTCCTTCTACCACCCTCCAGCGGGCGTCAGCGAGCGTACCACACACACACACTCCTTCTACCACCCTCCAGGGGGCTTACAGCGAGGGTAACACACACACACACTCCTTCTACCACCCTCCAGGGGGCGACAGCGAGGGTAACACACACACACTCCTTCTACCACCCTCCAGGGGGCGACAGCGAGGGTAACACACACACACACACACTCCTTCTACCACCCTCCAGGGGGCGACAGCGAGGGTAACACACACACACTCCTTCTACCACCCTCCAGGGGGCGACAGCGAGGGTAACACACACACACTCCTTCTACCACCCTCCAGGGGGCGACAGCGAGGGTAACACACACACACACTCCTTCTACCACCCTCCAGGGGGCAACAGCGAGGGTAACACACACACACACTCCTTCTACCACCCTCCAGGGGGCGACAGCGAGGGTAACACACACACACACTCCTTCTACCACCCTCCAGGGGGCTTACAGCGAGGTAACACACACACACACTCCTTCTACCACCCTCCAGCGGGCTACAGCGAGGGTAACACACACACACTCCTTCTACCACCCTCCAGGGGGCGACAGCGAGGGTAACACACACACACTCCTTCTACCACCCTCCAGGGGGCGACAGCGAGGGTAACACACACACACACTCCTTCTACCACCCTCCAGGGGGCGACAGCGAGGGTAACACACACACACACTCCTTCTACCACCCTCCAGGGGGCGACAGCGAGGGTAACACACACACACTCCTTCTACCACCCTCCAGGGGGCGACAGCGAGGGTAACACACACACACACTCCTTCTACCACCCTCCAGGGGGCAACAGCGAGGGTAAGGTCTAAACCAGGTCTAAACCAGTTCTAAACCAGGTCTAAACCAAGACTAAACCAGGTCTAAACCAGGACTATATCAGGTCTAAACCAGTTCTAAACCAGGTCTAAACCAGGACTAAACCAGGTCTAAACCAGGACTAAACCAGGACTAAACCAGGTCTAAACCAGGTCTAAACCAGGTCTAAACCAGGTCTAAACCAGTTCTGAACCAGGTCTAAACCAGGACTATATCAGGACTAAACCAGGTCTAAATCAGTTCTAAACCAGGACTAAACCAAGACTAAACCAGGTCTAAACCAGGTCTAAACCAGGACTATATCAGGTCTAAACCAGGTCTAAACCAGTTCCAAACCAGGACTAAACCAAGACTAAACCAGGTCTAAACCAGGACTATATCAGGTCTAAACCAGGTCTAAACCAGGACTATATCAGGTCTAAACCAGTTCTAAACCAGGTCTAAACCAGGACTAAACCAGGTCTAAACCAAGACTAAAGCAGGTCTAAACCAGGACTATATCAGGTCTAAACCAGTTCTAAACCAGGTCTAAACCAGGACTAAACCAGGTCTAAACCAGGACTAAACCAGGTCTAAACCAGGTCTAAACCAGGACTAAACCAGTTCTGAACCAGGTCTAAACCAGGACTAAACCAGGACTAAACCAAGACTAAACCAGGACTATATCAGGACTATATCAGGTCTAAACCAGGCCTAAACCAGTTCCAAACCAGGACTAAACCAAGACTAAACCAGGTCTAAACCAGGACTATATCAGGTCTAAACCAGGTCTAAACCAGGACTATATCAGGTCTAAACCAGTTCTAAACCAGGTCTAAACCAGGACTAAACCAGGTCTAAACCAGTTCTAAACCAGGTCTAAACCAGGACTAAACCAGGTCTAAACCAGGACTAAACCAGGTCTAAACCAGGTCTAAACCAGGTCTAAACCAGGTCTAAACCAGGACTAAACCAGTTCTGAACCAGGTCTAAACCAGGTCTAAACCAGGTCTAACCCAGGACTATATCAGGTCTAAACCAGGTCTAAACCAGGTCTAAACCAGGACTATATCAGGTCTAAACCAGTTCTAAACCAGGTCTAAACCAGGACTAAACCAGGTCTAACCCAGGACTATATCAGGTCTAAACCAGGTCTAAACCAGGACTAAACCAGGTCTAACCCAGGACTATATCAGGTCTAAACCAGGTCTAAACCAGGACTAAACCAGGTCTAACCCAGGACTATATCAGATCTAAACCAGTTCTTAACCAGGTCTAAACCAGTTCTAAACCAGGTCTAAACCAGGTCTAAACCAGGACTAGGCCTATATCAGTTCTAAACCAGGACTAAACCAGGTCTAACCCAGGACTATATCAGTTCTAAACCAGGACTAAACCAGGTCTAACCCAGGACTATATCAGGTCTAAACCAGGACTAAACCAGGTCTAAACCAGGACTATATCAGGTCTAACCCAGAGTTTGGTGGGACTTTTTCAGGATCCAGACCTCAGGATCATGAGGATCTAGATTCAGTATTAGTAAAACAGTCAGATTTGCATTAAACAATAAACAGACCCTAGAAACAGCTGCACAGTTCTACACATCCCCACACAATACCTGCATCCAGTCTCGACCTTCCCGACATCGCGCAGTGTTCGCCGGGAACGGCCTCCGGAAAAGTGAGCGTCAAACCTCCATGTTTGATTTCCCAGTGGAAGCGTCGACTGTAAAAGTGTCGCTGTTGTTTTCTGGTTTCGATATTTTAATATAAAGATCAAATAAGTCGCTGTTTTTCTTTGATTTAAGGCCTCAACTTTCCTTCTTTGTGGAAAAATGAGCCGTCAGAACCCGAGTCGGTGCAACTGTCACCGAGTCTGAAGAAGAACCAACACTCGTGAGTCGCTGAAGTTTGGACCTGGAAAGTCGATGCTATGAAAAATTTGAAAAAGAAACTTGAAAATTACTGGCGGAAAAGCCGAACTTGTTTCTCGGGGATTTGCTGCCTCGGAGATAGAACCGTTTCCTAAAGCAAGAGTCGAACATTCCTAACCAAGGCTGAGTGAAGGGTCAGGATTTTGCTTTGTTGGCGTCGCCTCAGACTCATCAGGGATCATTTCCTTTTTCCTTTTCCGTCCTTCCTGTGTGTCAGTCCGGCCCGTCGCCTTCGCTTTTCACTGTTCTTCAGCACCGTCGGGAAGGGAAACGGTCTGAACGGAGGTTTGCACTCACTCAGATCTGATTCCCTTTTGCAGTCGTGGAGTTCGCAAACTTCCGAAGCCCATTTCTCGAGCCGTTTTCCGCCGCCGGGACGTCCAGCAACCGCACGATTACGACGTCCGGATCCCAGAACTAAAATATGACGACATCAGAACCAGAAACAAAAGCGACGTGGTTCAAAAGGCTCAAACAGCGACACTTTTACAGTCGACGCTTCCACTGGGAAATCAAACATGGAGGTTTGACGCTCACTTTTCCGGAGGCCGTTCCCGGTTTGGTCTGCGCGATGACGGGAAGTTTGAAATTGGGGATGCAGGTATTCTTAGTCACTTTTACACAAAACTCCATTCACATTCACTCGGCTCAGTCTAATGAAATGTGTGGCAAAGACACGGGTCCACAGAGTAAAGTTGGTTGACCGTTATCTCCGTCTCTCATCGTGACCCGGTGGAGTTTCCCGGGACTTATGCAAGGCTCTTATTTGCAGATTTGAGCTCTGCGGCCCAATCTTCTCGTTAGACTTGAACGTAAGCGCTGCACTTGTGAAATGGTTTTACTCGTCTTAAGCCCTGAAGACCTGAGGGCAGTTTTACTACATTTCTCCTCGCCTGGATTTTTGTTCTTAATGTTGCTTCTAAAACTGCCCCTTTTACCCCTAATGAAGTGTTCTACCTCCTTTTGTTCAGTCCAACCTGTTATTTCACAATCTGCTGCTGTAGTTGTGTCATGAGGCTGTGAGAAAAGCTACAGGACCAGAAATAGAGATGAAAAAAAACCCAACAGAAAATAAAATGCACACTCTTTTATACAAAACACACAGCAAACATGTGGAAACAACTTTTTGGACATAAAAAATGCTTAATTTAGGGCCTGAGCTACAAAAATGCAAAATCTCAAGTCTGTAAGTAAATTAAAAATCTCCTTATTGCCCTAAAAACAAAAAAAGTGCAGTGGCTCCATGACTTTCCTGGTCCAGTCCTGGAAACTGTCTGTGTTATTATAAAATATGAATCAAAGGCAAACGACTAAAGCCTGAAACAGACTTTTCCTCAGCCTCAGGTCGTTTCTCTTCTCTAGTTTTGTGGAGTTTGTCGCCGTCAGCTGAGCGGAAATGACGTCCTGTAATTACCACAGAAATAATAATGAAGAATTTTAGAAATGAAACTGTCACAGCACAAAACAGCACAAACCAAAACTAAAGCAGCACAAATGAACCTTTCTGCAGCACAAACGATGGACAGAGTTTCAGTGCAGGTTTGAGTTTGATGGGGCGACTTCAGGGAGGTTCTCCAAACGGCTCTTTGAGTATTTAAGGTTGCCGACCCCTGGACTAGTGCCATATTTTGGACACTTGCAGGTGCTCCTCACACTAACCCTGTCCTGTCCCTGTAGCGTGCGGGCAGGCGGCGGCGGGCGCGGAGGACGAGGGCGAGGCGCAGGCGGGCTGGATCGAGGGCGCCGCCATCCTGTTCTCGGTGATCATCGTGGTGCTGGTGACGGCGTTCAACGACTGGTCCAAGGAGAAGCAGTTCCGCGGGCTCCAGTCGCGCATCGAGCAGGAGCAGAAGTTCACCGTGATCCGCAAGGGCCAAGTCATCCAGGTGCCCGTCGCCGAGATCGTGGTGGGAGACATCGCCCAGATCAAGTACGGTAAGAGCTCGAGACGCAGGTTCATCTTTGTAACGAGTCTCCAACAATGTACCAAAAGATGTTGGTGCAGTGGAGGAAATAAGTGTTTGAACCTTGACCGAACATTCAGACTCGCGTTTGAACGAGTCTCTGTGGAAAAGACTCGCGTTTGAACGAGTCTCTGTAGAAAAGACTCGCGTTTGAACGAGTCTCTGTGGAAAAGACTCGCGTTTGAACGAGTCTCTGTGGAAAAGACTCGCGTTTGAACGAGTCTCTGTGGAAAAGACTCGCGTTTGAACGAGTCTCTGTGGAAAAGACTCGCGTTTGAACGAGTCTCTGTGGAAAAGACTCGCGTTTGAACGAGTCTCTGTGGAAAAGACTCGCGTTTGAACGAGTCTCTGTGGAAAAGACTCGCGTTTGAACGAGTCTGTGGAAAAGACTCGCGTTTGAACGAGTCTCTGTGGAAAAGACTCGCGTTTGAACGAGTCTCTGTGGAAAAGACTCGTGTTTGAACGAGTCTCTGTGGAAAAGACTCGCGTTTGAACGAGTCTCTGTAGAAAAGACTCGCGTTTGAACGAGTCTCTGTGGAAAAGACTCGCGTTTGAACGAGTCTCTGTAGAAAAGACTCGTGTTTGAACGAGTCTCTGTAGAAAAGACTCGTGTTTGAACGAGTCTCTGTGGAAAAGACTCGTGTTTGAACGAGTCTCTGTAGAAAAGACTCGCGTTTGAACGAGTCTCTGTAGAAAAGACTCGCGTTTGAACGAGTCTCTGTAGAAAAGACTCGCGTTTGAACGAGTCTGTGGAAAAGACTCGCGTTTGAACGAGTCTCTGTGGAAAAGACTCGCGTTTGAACGAGTCTCTGTGGAAAAGACTCGCGTTTGAACGAGTCTCTGTGGAAAAGACTCGCGTTTGAACGAGTCTCTGTGGAAAAGACTCGCGTTTGAACGAGTCTCTGTGGAAAAGACTCGTGTTTGAACGAGTCTCTGTAGAAAAGACTCGCGTTTGAACGAGTCTCTGTAGAAAAGACTCGCGTTTGAACGAGTCTCTGTGGAAAAGACTCGTGTTTGAACGAGTCTCTGTAGAAAAGACTCGTGTTTGAACGAGTCTCTGTGGAAAAGACTTGTGTTTGAACGAGTCTCTGTAGAAAAGACTCGCGTTTGAACGAGTCTCTGTAGAAAAGACTCGTGTTTGAACGAGTCTCTGTGGAAAAGACTCGCGTTTGAACGAGTCTCTGTGGAAAAGACTCGCGTTTGAACGAGTCTCTGTAGAAAAGACTCGCGTTTGAACGAGTCTCTGTAGAAAAGACTCGCGTTTGAACGAGTCTCTGTGGAAAAGACTCGCGTTTGAACGAGTCTCTGTAGAAAAGACTCGCGTTTGAACGAGTCTCTGTAGAAAAGACTCGCGTTTGAACGAGTCTCTGTAGAAAAGACTCGCGTTTGAACGAGTCTCTGTAGAAAAGACTCGTGTTTGAACGAGTCTCTGTGGAAAAGACTCAAGGCTTGAACGAGTCTCTGTGGAAAAGACTCGCTTGAACAAGTCTCTGTGGAAAAGACTCGCGTTTGAACGAGTCTCTGTGGAAAAGACTCGCGTTTGAACGAGTCTCTGTGGAAAAGACTCGCGTTTGAACGAGTCTCTGTAGAAAAGACTCGCGTTTGAACGAGTCTCTGTACAAAAGACTCGCGTTTGAACGAGTCTCTGTGGAAAAGACTCGCGTTTGAACGAGTCTCTGTGGAAAAGACTCGCGTTTGAACGAGTCTCTGTGGAAAAGACTCGGTTGAACAAGACTCTGTGGAAAAGACTCGCGTTTGAACGAGTCTCTGTGGAAAAGACTCACGTTTGAACGAGTCTCTGTGGAAAAGACTTCGCGTTTGAACGAGTCTCTGTGGAAAAGACTTCGCTTGAACGAGTCTGTGGAAAAGACTCGCGTTTGAACGAGTCTCTGTGGAAAAGACTCGCGTTTGAACGAGTCTCTGTAGAAAAGACTCGCGTTTGAACGAGTCTCTGTGGAAAAGACTCGCGTTTGAACGAGTCTGTGGAAAAGACTCGCGTTTGAACGAGTCTCTGTGGAAAAGACTCGCGTTTGAACGAGTCTCTGTAGAAAAGACTCGCGTTTGAACGAGTCTCTGTGGAAAAGACTCGCGTTTGAACGAGTCTCTGTAGAAAAGACTCGCATTTGAACGAGTCTCTGTAGAAAAGACTCGCGTTTGAACGAGTCTCTGTAGAAAAGACTTCGCTTGAACGAGTCTCTGTGGAAAAGACTTCGCGTTTGAACGAGTCTCTGTGGAAAAGACTCGCTTGAACGAGTCTCTGTGGAAAAGACTTCGCGTTTGAACGAGTCTCTGTGGAAAAGACTCGCGTTTGAACGAGTCTCTGTGGAAAAGACTCGCGTTTGAACGAGTCTCTGTGGAAAAGACTCGCGTTTGAACGAGTCTCTGTGGAAAAGACTCGCGTTTGAACGAGTCTCTGTGGAAAAGACTCGCGTTTGAACGAGTCTCAGTAGAAAAGACTCGCGTCTGAACGAGTCTCTGTACAAAAGACTCGCGTTTGAACGAGTCTCTGTGGAAAAGACTCACGTTTGAACGAGTCTCTGTGGAAAAGACTCGCGTTTGAACGAGTCTCTGTGGAAAAGACTCGCGTTTGAACGAGTCTCTGTGGAAAAGACTCGCGTTTGAATGAGTCTCAGTAGAAAAGACTCGTGTTTGAACGAGTCTCTGTGGAAAAGACTCGCGTTTGAACGAGTCTCTGTAGAAAAGACTCGCGTTTGAACGAGTCTCTGTGGAAAAGACTCGCGTTTGAACGAGTCTCTGTGGAAAAGACTCGCGTTTGAACGAGTCTCTGTAGAAAAGACTCGCGTTTGAACGAGTCTCTGTGGAAAAGACTCGCGTTTGAACGAGTCTCTGTGGAAAAGACTCGCGTTTGAACGAGTCTCTGTGGAAAAGACTCGCGTTTGAACGAGTCTCTGTAGAAAAGACTCGCGTTTGAACGAGTCTCTGTGGAAAAGACTCGCGTTTGAACGAGTCTCTGTAGAAAAGACTCGCGTTTGAACGAGTCTCTGTGGAAAAGACTCGCGTTTGAACGAGTCTCTGTAGAAAAGACTCGCGTTTGAACGAGTCTCTGTACAAAAGACTCGCGTTTGAACGAGTCTCTGTGGAAAAGACTCGCGTTTGAACGAGTCTCTGTGGAAAAGACTCGCGTTTGAACGAGTCTCTGTGGAAAAGACTCGCGTTTGAACGAGTCTCTGTGGAAAAGACTCGGCGCTTGAACGAAGTCTCTGTGGAAAAGACTCGCTTGAACGAGTCTCTGTAGAAAAGACTCGCGTTTGAACGAAGTCTCTGTGGAAAAGACTCGCGTCTGAACGAGTCTCTGTGGAAAAGACTCGTTTGAACGAGTCTCTGTGGAAAAGACTCGCGTTTGAACGAGTCTCTGTAGAAAAGACTCGCGTTTGAACGAGTCTCTGTGGAAAAGACTCGTTTGAACGAGTCTCTGTGGAAAAGACTCGCGTTTGAACGAGTCTCTGTGGAAAAGACTCGCGTTTGAACGAGTCTCTGTAGAAAAGACTCACGTTTGAACGAGTCTCTGTGGAAAAGACTCACGTTTGAACGAGTCTCTGTGGAAAAGACTCGCGTTTGAACGAGTCTGTGGAAAAGACTCGCGTTTGAAAGAGTCTCTGTGGAAAAGACTCGCGTTTGAACGAGTCTCTGTAGAAAAGACTCACGTTTGAACGAGTCTCTGTGGAAAAGACTCGCGTTTGAACGAGTCTCTGTGGAAAAGACTCGCGTTTGAACGAGTCTCTGTGGAAAAGACTCGCGTTTGAACGAGTCTCTGTGGAAAAGACTCGCGTTTGAACGAGTCTCTGTGGAAAAGACTCGCGTTTGAACGAGTCTCTGTGGAAAAGACTCGCGTTTGAACGAGTCTCTGTGGAAAAGACTCGCGTTTGAACGAGTCTCTGTAGAAAAGACTCGCGTTTGAACGAGTCTCTGTGGAAAAGACTCGCGTTTGAACGAGTCTCTGTAGAAAAGACTCGCGTTTGAACGAGTCTGTGGAAAAGACTCGCGTTTGAATGAGTCTCTGTGGAAAAGACTCGTGTTTGAACGAGTCTCTGTAGAAAAGACTCGTGTTTGAACGAGTCTCTGTGGAAAAGACTCGCGTTTGAACGAGTCTCTGTGGAAAAGACTCGCGTTTGAACGAGTCTCTGTGGAAAAGACTCGCGTTTGAACGAGTCTCTGTGGAAAAGACTCGCGTTTGAACGAGTCTCTGTGGAAAAGACTCGCGTTTGAACGAGTCTCTGTGGAAAAGACTCGCGTTTGAACGAGTCTCTGTAGAAAAGACTCGCGTTTGAACGAGTCTCTGTGGAAAAGACTCGCGTTTGAACGAGTCTCTAGAAAAGACTCGCGTTTGAACGAGTCTCTGTGGAAAAGACTCGCGTTTGAACGAGTCTCTGTAGAAAAGACTCGCGTTTGAACGAGTCTCTGTAGAAAAGACTCGCGTTTGAACGAGTCTCTGTGGAAAAGACTCGCGTTTGAACGAGTCTCTGTGGAAAAGACTCGCGTTTGAACGAGTCTCTGTGGAAAAGACTCGCGTTTGAACGAGTCTCTGTGGAAAAGACTCGCGTTTGAACGAGTCTCTGTAGAAAAGACTCGCGTTTGAACGAGTCTCTAGAAAAGACTCGCGTTTGAACGAGTCTCTGTGGAAAAGACTCTCGTTTGAACGAGTCTCTGTGGAAAAGACTCGCGTTTGAACGAGTCTCTGTAGAAAAGACTCGCGTTTGAACGAGTCTCTGTGGAAAAGACTCGTTTGAACGAGTCTCTGTGGAAAAGACTCTCGTTTGAACAAGTCTCTGTGGAAAAGACTCGCGTTTGAACGAGTCTCTGTGGAAAAGACTCGCGTTTGAACGAGTCTCTGTGGAAAAGACTCGCGTTTGAACGAGTCTCTGTGGAAAAGACTCGCGTTTGAACGAGTCTCTGTAGAAAAGACTCGCGTTTGAACAAGTCTCTAGAAAAGACTCGCGTTTGAACAAGTCTCTGTGGAAAAGACTCGCGTTTGAACGAGTCTCTGTGGAAAAGACTCGCGTTTGAACGAGTCTCTGTGGAAAAGACTCGCGTTTGAACGAGTCTCTGTGGAAAAGACTCGCGTTTGAACGAGTCTCTGTAGAAAAGACTCGCGTTTGAACGAGTCTCTGTAGAAAAGACTCGCGTTTGAACGAGTCTCTGTGGAAAAGACTCGCATTTGAACGAGTCTCTGTACAAAAGACTCGCGTTTGAACGAGTCTCTGTAGAAAAGACTCGCGTTTGAACAAGTCTCTAGAAAAGACTCGCGTTTGAACGAGTCTCTGTAGAAAAGACTCGCGTTTGAACAAGTCTCTAGAAAAGACTCGCGTTTGAACAAGTCTCTAGAAAAGACTCGCGTTTGAACGAGTCTCTGTGGAAAAGACTCGCGTTTGAACGAGTCTCTGTAGAAAAGACTCGCGTTTGAACGAGTCTCTGTAGAAAAGACTCGCGTTTGAACGAGTCTCTGTAGAAAAGACTCGCGTTTGAACGAGTCTCTGTGGAAAAGACTCGCGTTTGAACGAGTCTCTGTGGAAAAGACTCGCGTTTGAACGAGTCTCTGTAGAAAAGACTCTCGTTTGAACGAGTCTCTGTGGAAAAGACTCACGTTTGAACGAGTCTCTGTAGAAAAGACTCGCGTTTGAACGAGTCTCTGTGGAAAAGACTCGCGTTTGAACGAGTCTCTGTGGAAAAGACTCGCGTTTGAACGAGTCTCTGTGGAAAAGACTCGCGTTTGAACGAGTCTGTGGAAAAGACTCGCGTTTGAACGAGTCTCTGTGGAAAAGACTCACGTTTGAACGAGTCTCTGTGGAAAAGACTCGTTTGAACGAGTCTCTGTGGAAAAGACTCGCGTTTGAACGAGTCTCTGTGGAAAAGACTCGCGTTTGAACGAGTCTCTGTAGAAAAGACTCGCGTTTGAACGAGTCTCTGTAGAAAAGACTCGCGTTTGAACGAGTCTCTGTGGAAAAGACTCGCGTTTGAACGAGTCTCTGTGGAAAAGACTCGTGTTTGAACGAGTCTCTGTAGAAAAGACTCGCGTTTGAACGAGTCTCTGTGGAAAAGACTCGCGTTTGAACGAGTCTCTGTGGAAAAGACTCGCGTTTGAACGAGTCTCTGTAGAAAAGACTCGTGTTTGAACGAGTCTCTGTAGAAAAGACTTGTGTTTGAACGAGTCTCTGTGGAAAAGACTCGTGTTTGAACGAGTCTCTGTAGAAAAGACTCGCGTTTGAACGAGTCTCTGTAGAAAAGACTCGCGTTTGAACGAGTCTCTGTAGAAAAGACTCGTGTTTGAACGAGTCTCTGTGGAAAAGACTCGTGTTTGAACGAGTCTCTGTAGAAAAGACTCGTGTTTGAACGAGTCTCTGTAGAAAAGACTCGCGTTTGAACGAGTCTCTGTGGAAAAGACTCGCGTTTGAACGAGTCTCTGTAGAAAAGACTCGCGTTTGAACGAGTCTCTGTGGAAAAGACTCGCGTTTGAACGAGTCTCTGTGGAAAAGACTCGCGTTTGAACGAGTCTCTGTGGAAAAGACTCGCGTTTGAACGAGTCTCTGTGGAAAAGACTCGCGTTTGAACGAGTCTCTGTGGAAAAGACTCACGTTTGAACGAGTCTCTGTGGAAAAGACTCGTTTGAACGAGTCTCTGTGGAAAAGACTCACGTTTGAACGAGTCTCTGGAACGGGCGACTGAACCAGAAGAAGAAGCTGGTGTGAAGGACACGACTGTTGGCGCGACTGTTCGAACATTTAACAAACACAAAATGAGCCTCAGTCGGGCTGGAGCTCCACACGAGATCTCACCTCATGGGCTTCAGCTGCAGAGTCTGAACACCTGAAGGATTCAGAGGGACTGAAGCTGCTGTGCTCAGACGAGACCAAACTCCAGCTCTTTGGCTTTAACTCGACTCGCCGTGTTTGTAAGAAGAGAAATGTTGCGTACGACCCGAGAACTCCATCCCCATGTGGAGCCTGGAGGTGGAACATTCTGCTCTGGGGAGTTCTTCTGCCTCAGGACGACTTCACCGAGTCAATGGGACGAGGACGGAGCCGTGAACCGTTAAACTCCTGAGTGACGACCTCCTTCCCACCACCAGGAAACTGAAAATGTGTCATGGACGAGTCTTCAACACGACAATAACCCAAAGCATACAGCCAAGACAACGAAGGTGCGGCTCCAGAAGAGGCACATGAAGGTCCTGGAGTCTCCAGAAGAAGCACATGAAGGTCCTGGAGCAGCTCCAGAAGCACATGAAGGCCCTGGAGCGGCTCCAGAAGCACATGAAGGCCCTGGAGCGGCTCCAGAAGCACATGAAGGCCCTGGAGCGGCTCCAGAAGCACATGAAGGTCCTGGAGCGGCTCCAGAAGCACATGAAGGCCCTGGAGCGGCTCCAGAAGCACATGAAGGCCCTGGAGCGGCTCCAGAAGCACATGAAGGCCCTGGAGCGGCTCCAGAAGCACATGAAGGCCCTGGAGCGGCTCCAGAAGCACATGAAGGCCCTGGAGCGGCTCCAGAAGCACATGAAGGTCCTGGAGCGGCTCCAGAAGCACATGAAGGTCCTGGAGCGGCTCCAGAAGAAGCTCATGAAGGTCCTGGAATGGCCCAGTCTTTGGACCTTCACCCTGTAGACAAAACCTTCATGATTTAGAGATGATCTGCAAAGAAGAGTGGACCAAAACTCTTTCTGATATGAGACAAACCTGCTCCTCAACTACAAGAACCGTCTGACCTCTGTGCTGGGTTAGGTTTTTATTTAAAGTGATTTTCTGGATGTTCTTTCTGATTTTCTGCCTGTTCTGCCTCTCGCTCTCGTAGGGGACCTCCTGCCCACTGATGGGATCCTGATTCAGGGAAACGACCTGAAGATCGATGAGAGTTCTCTGACCGGTGAGAGTGACCATGTCCGAAAGAGTCTGGAGAAGGACCCCATGCTCCTGTCAGGTCAGAAATACTTATGTTCTCCTTGTTCTCACGTGTTCTTCTCATTCTCTTGTGTTGTTCTCGTTCTCTTGTGTTGTTCTTCAGACTCTCATGTGTTGTTCTTTTCGTTCTCGTGTTGTTCTTCTCGTTCTCATGTGTTCTTCTCGTCCTTCAGACTCTCATGTGTTGTTTTTCTTCACTCTCATGTGTTGTTCTTGTCATGCTCATGTGTTCTTCTCGTCCTTATGTGTTCTTCTCATTCTCATGTGTTGTTCTTCTCGTCCTCATGTGTTCTTCTCGTCCTCATGTGTTCTTCTCGTCCTCATGTGTTCTTCTCGTCCTCATGTGTTCTTCTCGTCCTCATGTGTTCTTCTCGTCCTCATGTGTTCTTCTCATCCTCATGTGTTCTTCTCATTCTCATGTGTTGTTCTTCTCGTCCTCATGTGTTCTTCTCGTCCTCATGTGTTCTTCTCGTCCTCATGTGTTCTTCTCATTCTCATGTGTTCTTCTCATTCTCGTGTTCTTCTCGTCCTCATGTGTTCTTCTCGTCCTTGTGTTCTTCTCGTTCTCATGTGTTGTTCTTCTCGTTCTCATGTGTTGTTCTTCTTGTTCTTCAGACTCTTGTGTTCTTCTCATTCTCATGTGCTTTTCTTCTCGTTCTTCAGACTCTCATGTGTTGTTTTTCTTCAGACTCTCATGTGTTGTTCTTCTCGTTTTTCAGACTCTCATGTGTTGTTCTTCTCATTTTTCAGACTCTCATGTGTTGTTCTTCTCGTTCTTCAGACTCTCATGTGTTGTTTTTCTTCAGACTCTCATGTGTTGTTCTTCTCGTTTTTCAGACTCTCATGTGTTGTTCTTCTCATTTTTCAGACTCTCATGTGTTGTTCTTCTCATTTTTCAGACTCTCATGTGTTGTTCTTCTCGTTCTTCAGACTCTCATGTGTTGTTCTTCTCGTTCTTCAGACTCTCATGTGTTGTTCTTCTCATTTTTCAGTCACTCTTGTGTTGTTTTTCTCGTTTTCATGTGTTCTCGTTCTTCAGGCTCTCATGTGTTGTTCTTCTCGTTCTCATGTGTTCTCCTCATTCTTGTGGCACTCATGTGTTCTTCTCGTCATGTGTTCTTCTCGTTGTCATGTGTTGTTCTTCTCGTTCTCATGTGTTCTTCTCTTTCTCATGTGTTCTTCTCTTTCTCATGTGTTGTTCTTCTCGTTCTCATGTGTTGTTCTTCTCATTCTCATGTGTTGTTCTTCTCATTCTTCAGACTCTCATGTGTTGTTCTTCTCGTTCTCATGTGTTGTTCTTCTTGTTCTTCAGACTCTCATGTGTTGTTCTTCTCGTCATGTGTTCTTCTCGTTGTCATGTGTTCTTCTCGTTGTCATGTGTTCTTCTCGTTCTCATGTGTTCTTCTCGTTCTCATGTGTTGTTCTTCTCGTTCTCATGTGTTGTTCTTCTCATTCTCATGTGTTGTTCTTCTTGTTCTTCAGACTCTCATGTGTTGTTCTTCTTGTTCTCATGTGTTGTTCTTCAGACTCTTATGTGTTGTTCTTCTCGTTCTTCAGACTCTCATGTGTTGTTCTTCTCATTCTTCAGACTCTCATGTGTTGTTCTTCTCGTTCTTCAGACTCTCATGTGTTGTTCTTCTCGTTCTTCAGACTCTCATGTGTTGTTCTTCTCATTCTTCAGACTCTCATGTGTTGTTCTTCTCATTCTTCAGGCACTCGTGTTGTTTTTCTCGTTTTCATGTGTTGTTTTTCTTCAGACTCTCATGTGTTGTTCTTCTCGTTCTTCAGACTCTCATGTGTTGTTCTTCTCATTCTTCAGACTCTCATGTGTTGTTCTTCTCGTTCTTCAGACTCTCATGTGTTGTTCTTCTCATTCTTCAGACTCTCATGTGTTGTTCTTCTCGTTCTTCAGACTCTCATGTGTTGTTCTTCTCGTTCTTCAGACTCTCATGTGTTGTTCTTGTTCTTCAGACTCTCATGTGTTGTTCTTGTTCTTCAGACTCTCATGTGTTGTTCTTCTCGTTCTTCAGACTCTCATGTGTTGTTCTTCTCGTTCTTCAGACTCTCATGTGTTGTTCTTCTCGTTCTTCAGACTCTCATGTGTTGTTCTTCTCGTTCTTCAGACTCTCATGTGTTGTTCTTCTCGTTCTTCAGACTCTCATGTGTTGTTCTTCTCATTCTTCAGACTCTCGTGTGTTGTTCTTCTCGTTCTTCAGACTCTCATGTGTTGTTCTTCTCATTCTTCAGACTCTCGTGTGTTGTTCTTCTCGTTCTTCAGACTCTCATGTGTTGTTCTTCTCATTCTTCAGACTCTCATGTGTTGTTCTTCTCATTCTTCAGACTCTCATGTGTTGTTCTTCTCGTTCTCATGTGTTGTTCTTCTCGTTCTCATGTGTTCTCCTCGTTCCTCAGGCACTCATGTGATGGAGGGCTCTGGTCGGATGGTGGTCTCGGCCGTGGGGCTGAACTCTCAGACTGGCATCATTTTCACGCTGCTGGGAGCGAGCGAGAACGACGAGGAGAAGAAGGTCAAGAAAAGTAAGAACCAAAAAGAAAAGAAAACATCTGACCGCTCTGACCCTGACGACCTCTATGAGAATGGGCCCATGGAGCTTTGCGTTGTTTGGACTTTCAGCTCGTTTCTGCTCATTTTTGTGCTTCAGATTTTTTGACTTTTTATTTCAGAGGTTCTGGAGGAGGCCACAGCGTGTCACTGCTGAGCGCTCTGGACCTGAGCTGAACTTACAGGAGGATCCTTCTGAGGACCTTCACTAAAGTTAGAGGAGGATCCTTCTGAGGACCTTCACTAAAGTTAGAGGAGGATCCTTCTGAGGACCTTCACTAAAGTTCGAGGAGGATCCTTCTGAGGACCTTCACTAAAGTTAGAGGAGGATTCTTCTGAGGACCTTCACTAAAGTTAGAGGAGGATCCTTCTGAGGACCTTCACTAAAGTTAGAGGAGGATCCTTCTGAGGACCTTCACTAAAGTTAGAGGAGGATCCTTCTGAGGACCTTCACTAAAGTTAGAGGAGGATCCTTCTGAGGACCTTCACTAAAGTTAGAGGAGGATCCTTCTGAGGACCTTCACTAAAGTTAGACAGGAAGATTCTTCTGAGGACCTTCACTAAAGTTAGGGGAGGATCCTTCTGAGGACCTTCACTAAAGTTAGAGGAAGATCCTTCTGAGGACCTTCACTAAAGTTAGGGGAGGATCCTTCTGAGGACCTTCACTAAAGTTAGAGGAGGATCCTTCTGAGGACCTTCACTAAAGTTAGAGGAAGATCCTTCTGAGGACCTTCACTAAAGTTAGAGGAGGATCCTTCTGAGGACCTTCACTAAAGTTAGAGGAGGATCCTTCTGAGGACCTTCACTAAAGTTAGAGGAGGATCCTTCTGAGGACCTTCACTAAAGTTCGAGGAGGATCCTTCTGAGGACCTTCACTAAAGTTAGAGGAGGATTCTTCTGAGGACCTTCACTAAAGTTAGAGGAGGATCCTTCTGAGGACCTTCACTAAAGTTAGAGGAGGATCCTTCTGAGGACCTTCACTAAAGTTAGAGGAGGATCCTTCTGAGGACCTTCACTAAAGTTAGAGGAGGATCCTTCTGAGGACCTTCACTAAAGTTAGAGGAGGATCCTTCTGAGGACCTTCACTAAAGTTAGACAGGAAGATTCTTCTGAGGACCTTCACTAAAGTTAGGGGAGGATCCTTCTGAGGACCTTCACTAAAGTTAGAGGAAGATCCTTCTGAGGACCTTCACTAAAGTTAGGGGAGGATCCTTCTGAGGACCTTCACTAAAGTTAGACAGGAAGATCCTTCTGAGGACCTTCACTAGTTAGGGGAGGATCCTTCTGAGGACCTTCACTAAAGTTAGAGGAGGATCCTTCTGAGGACCTTCACTAAAGTTAGACAGGAAGATCCTTCTGAGGACCTTCACTAAAGTTAGAGGATCATCCTTCTGAGGACCTAAACTAAAGTTAGAGGAGGATCCTTCTGAGGACCTTCACTAAAGTTAAACCGGAGGATCCTTCTGAGGACCTTCACTAAAGTTAGACAGGAAGATCCTTCTGAGGACCTTCGCAAAAGTTAGACAGGAAGATCCTTCTGAGGACCTTCACTAAAGTTAGGGGAGGATCCTTCTGAGGACCTTCACTAAAGTTAGAGGAAGATCCTTCTGAGGACCTTCACTAAAGTTAGGGGAGGATCCTTCTGAGGACCTTCACTAAAGTTAGACAGGAAGATCCTTCTGAGGACCTTCACTAGTTAGGGGAGGATCCTTCTGAGGACCTTCACTAAAGTTAGAGGAGGATCCTTCTGAGGACCTTCACTAAAGTTAGACAGGAAGATCCTTCTGAGGACCTTCACTAAAGTTAGAGGATCATCCTTCTGAGGACCTAAACTAAAGTTAGAGGAGGATCCTTCTGAGGACCTTCACTAAAGTTAAACCGGAGGATCCTTCTGAGGACCTTCACTAAAGTTAGACAGGAAGATCCTTCTGAGGACCTTCGCAAAAGTTAGACAGGAAGATCCTTCTGAGGACCTTCTCTAAAGTTAACTAAACTAAAACACAACTACAAAAAGATCAGATTCAGTCAAAACGAGGAAACTTCTACATGATTTTTGTGTGACAGGTTTCATTCTTCTACTTTTAGTGGATTCGCTCCTGCCGCAAATATAAAAGTTTTACAAAATCAAAAAATGGTTTGTGAAGAAAAATGTGTTAAAATAACAGGAAGTAGAAATTTCACATGACAGGAAGTAGACACGTCACGACAGGAAGTAGACACGTCACGACAGGAAGTAGACACGTCACGACAGGAAGTAGACGTCACATGACAGGAAGTAGACACGTCATGACAAGAAGATGTCACATGACAGGAAGTAGAGACGTCACATGACAGGAAGTAGACACGTCACAACAGGAAGTAGAGACGTCAAATGACAGGAAGTAGAGATGTCACGATGACATCACAGTGACACCGTTTCCAAACAGGAAGTGACATCTGAAACCTAAAAAAATACCAAAAGACATTCTGCCTGTTAGCGTAGTAGGCAGTTAGCTTAGCCACCTGACTGATAGCGTAGCTTTCAGTTAGCGTAGCATCCTGTTAGCATATCAGCCTGTTAGCGTAGCATCATTTTAGCTTAGCGTCCTGTTAGCGTAGCATTCTGTTAGGGCGTGGTGATTTCGAGGGGCTGATGTCACTGGAGTTTTTAGCGCTTTGATTTGCTTTGTGCTGTGGCTGTGACCCCGTTTGACCTCTGTTTGACCCTGTTTGACCCCCTAAGCCCCGCCCCCTTCGGTTTGTTGTGTCGATCATGAGTTCTGATTGGCTGAAGTTTGAGTTCATCAGGCATCCATTAAAATACCGGAATGAACGCTCACAGCAGAGAGACGAGAGGCCGCCAGTCAGACCTGGTTTAGTCCTGAGGTTTAGTCCTGGGGTTTAGTTCTGGTTTAGTCCTGGTTTAGTCCTGGGGTTTAGTCCTGGGGTTTAGTCCTGGGGTTTAGTCCTGGTCTAGTTCTGGTTTAGTCCTGGTTTACGGCTCTTTCACTCCTTCAGTTGGATTATTTGTATTGTATTATTTATTTATCACCAGAGCGACCGCACCAGAGTTTGCCGTTTGGTGCGGAGTCGAGCAGATCGAGACCTCTTTTTTTGAGGTCTCGTCCATTTGATTTTGTGCGGATCCGAGTTCACACCGACGAAAAACAACCCGACTATGAGCTCCTGTGAAGATGGACCATTTGCTGTGAAAGAACCTCTCAGTGTAGCACCGTTTTAGTCCTATCCTGGGTCTAGTTGGACTAAACCGGGACTAAAGCTGGTCCAGTCCTAAATGGAGCGTGGTGAGCTGTGATTGGCTGTGAAGGGAGGGGGGCGTGTCCATGTCTCTCTGCTCTGATTGGTCCATTCCTGTCACAGCGCACACACAGGAGACTTGTTCCTTTGGTTTCCGTCGTGGTTTTGGTCGTGGTTTTGTTTGGTCCATGCTCAGCCCTCCCCCTCTCTCTCTGTTGAACAGGTAAAAAACCCGGACCCCCCGAAAATCGCAACAAAGGTAACCCCCCCCCCCAACCCACCCTCCTCACCCTCTCACCTCTGACCCCTCCTCAACCCTAACCCGCATCTGTCCTTTGGGTCAAACGCACTGGAGCAACTTTAGAAACATTAAATATGACGCGCACACACCACAGGTCTTCTTAAATAGACTTTTACAAAAGTCACTCTACAAAAGTCACTCTATGAAAGTCACTACAAAAGTCACTCTACAAAAGTCACTCTACAAAAGTCACTCTACAAAAGTCACTCTATGAAAGTCACTACAAAAGTCACTCTACAAAAGTCACTCTACAAGTCATTCTACAAAATTCACTACAGAAGTCACTACACAGGTCACTACAAAAGTAACTCTACAAATGTCACTCTACAAAAGTCACTATAAAAGTCACTCTACAAAAGTCACTCTACAAAAGTCACTCTACAAAATTCACTCTACAATATTCACTCTTCAAAAGTCACTACAAATGTCACTCTACAAAAGTCACTATAAAAGTCACTCTACAAAATTCACTACAAATGTCACTCTACAAAAGTCACTATAAAAGTCACTCTACAAAATTCACTCTACAATATTCACTCTTCAAAAGTCACTATAAAAGTCACTCTACAAGTCACTACAAAATTCACTACAAAAGTCATTCTACAAAAGTCTCTACAAAAGTCACTCTACAAAAGTCACTCTACGAAAGTCACTCTACAAAAGTCACTATAAGTCACTATGAAAGTCACTACAAAAGTCACTCTACAAGTCATTCTACAAAATTCACTACAAAAGTCACTAAACAGGTCACTACAAAAGTAACTCTACAAATGTCACTCTACAAAAGTCACGCTTCAAAAGTCACTATAAAAGTCACTACAAAATTCACTACAAAAGTCACTCTACAAAAGTCACTCTACAAAAGTCTCTACAAAAGTCACTCTACAAAAGTCACTCTACAAAATTCACTCTACAATATTCACTCTTCAAAAGTCACTATAAAAGTCACTCTCCAAAAGTCACTCTACAAAAGTCACTCTACAAAAGTCACTACAAAAGTCACTCTACAAATGTCACTCTACAAAATTCACTCTTCAAATCACTACAAAAGTCACTCTCCAAAAGTCACTCTACAAAAGTCACTACAAAAGTCACTCTACAAATGTCACTCTACAAAATTCACTCTTCAAATCACTACAAAAGTCACTCTACAAAAGTCACTCTTCAAATCACTATAAAAGTCACTCTACACAAGTCACTCTCCAAAAGTCACTCTCCAAAATTCACTCTACAATATTCACTCTTCAAAAGTCACTATAAAAGTCACTCTCCAAAAGTCACTCTACAAAAGTCACTACAAAATTCACTACAAAAGTCACTCTACAAAATTCACTCTTCAAATCACTATAAAAGTCACTCTCCAAAAGTCACTCTCCAAAAGTCACTCTCCAAAAGTCACTCTCCAAAAGTCACTCTCCAAAAGTCACTCTCCAAAAGTCACTCTCCAAAAGTCACTCTACAAAAGTCACTCTCCAAAAGTCACTCTACACAGGTCACAGAGAACATGAGGAACCTCCAAACATTAGAAACTAACACTTAACCCAAGCTCCACCTCAGACAGACGGTGCGGTTACTCCCTCCTCTTCCTCTCCTCCTTTCCTTCATCTCCTCCTCTTCCTCCTCTTCCTCCTCTCCTCCTTTCCTCCTCTTCCTCCTCGTCTCCTCTTCCTCCTCTCCTCTTCCTCCTCCTCTCCAGTCTCATGTGATGTGTCTGTTGCTGTTGGCGGTTTTTCTTTTGCGTCTCCATGTTCTCGCTGTATTTTTCCTGCACACTTCCTGTTTGTTTTGGGGTGTCCTGTGCCTCCCCCCTCCCCCCTCCGCCGAGCGTGTTTCCCATGGTGCAGTGCGGCGTGTGTCCTGTGCTGTGATTGGCTCTTGAGGCTCTGCTCTGTGTGTCCCGGTGTCTGGACCTCTCAGACGTTTCTGTGTCAAACTGTGGCTTCTGTTTCTCTGACGAGTGTCTCCGTCCAAACGCTCGAGGACGACTTTACTTTGGTCCATGTTTAATCTGAACTCCACACACACCCACACCCTGGTTTAGTCCTGGTTTAGTCCTGGTTTAGTCCTGGTTTAGACCTGGTTTAGACCTGGTTTAGTCCTGGTTTAGCCCTGGTTTAGTCCTGGTTTAGACCTGGTTTATACCTGGCTTAGACCTGGTTTAGTCCTGGTTTAGTCCTGGTTTAGTCCTGGTTCAGTCCTGGTTTAGTCCTGGTTTAGCCCTGGTTTATACCTGGCTTAGACCTGGTTTATACCTGGCTTAGACCTGGTTTAGTCCTGGTTTAGTCCTGGTTTAGTCCTGGTTCAGTCCTGGTTTAGTCCTGGTTTAGACCTGGTTTATACCTGGCTTAGACCTGGTTTAGTCCTGGTTTAGTCCTGGTTTAGTCCTGGTTTAGTCTTGGTTTGATTCTAGTTTAGTCCTGGTTCAGTCCTGGTTTAGTCCTGGTTTAGTCTTGGTTTGATTCTAGTTTAGTCCTGGTTTAGTCCTGGTCTAGTCTTGGTTTAATTCTGGTTTAGTCCTGGTTAAGACCTGGTTTAGACCTGGTTTAGTCCTGGTTTAGACCTGGTTTAGTCCTGGTTTAGTCCTGGTTTAGTCCTGGTTTAGCCCTGGTTTAGCCCTGGTTTAGTCCTGGTTTAGTCCTGGTTTGTACCTGGCTTAGACCTGGTTTAGTCCTGGTTTAGTCCTGGTTTAGTCCTGGTTCAGTCCTGGTTTAGTCCTGGTTCAGTCCTGGTTTAGTCCTGGTCTAGTCTTGGTTTAATTCTGGTTTAGTCCTGGTTTAGTCCTGGTTTAGACCTGGTTTAGAGCTGGTGTAGACCTGGTTTAGTCCTGGTTTAGACCTGGTTTATTCCTGGTTTAGTCCTGGTTTAGACCTGGTTTAGTCCTGGTTTAGTCCTGGTTTATTCCTGGTTTAGTCCTGGTTTATTCCTGGTTTAGTCCTGGTTTAGTCCTGGTTTAGACCTGGTTTAGTCCTCGTTTAGACCTGGTTTATTCCTGGTTTAGTCCTGGTTTAGACCTGGTTTAGTCCTGGTTTAGTCCTGGTTTAGTCCTGGTTAAGACCTGGTTTAGTCCTGGTTTAGACCTGGTTTAGTCCAGGTTTAGTCCTGGTTTAGACCTGGTTTAGTCCTGGTTAAGACCTGGTTTAGACCTGGTTTAGTCCTGGTTTAGACCTGGTTTAGACCTGGTTTAGTCCTGGTTTAGTCCTGGTTTAGTCCTGGTTTAGCCCTGGTTTAGCCCTGGTTTAGTCCTGGTTTAGTCCTGGTTTGTACCTGGCTTAGACCTGGTTTAGTCCTGGTTTAGTCCTGGTTTAGTCCTGGTTCAGTCCTGGTTTAGTCCTGGTTCAGTCCTGGTTTAGTCCTGGTCTAGTCTTGGTTTAATTCTGGTTTAGTCCTGGTTTAGTCCTGGTTTAGACCTGGTTTAGTCCTGGTTTAGAGCTGGTGTAGACCTGGTTTAGTCCTGGTTTAGACCTGGTTTATTCCTGGTTTAGTCCTGGTTTAGACCTGGTTTAGTCCTGGTTTAGTCCTGGTTTATTCCTGGTTTAGTCCTGGTTTATTCCTGGTTTAGTCCTGGTTTAGTCCTGGTTTAGACCTGGTTTAGTCCTCGTTTAGACCTGGTTTATTCCTGGTTTAGTCCTGGTTTAGACCTGGTTTAGTCCTGGTTTAGTCCTGGTTTAGTCCTGGTTTAGACCTGGTTTAGTCCTGGTTTAGACCTGGTTTAGTCCTGGTTTAGACCTGGTTTAGTCCTGGTTTAGTCCTGGTTTAGTCCTGGTTTAGACCTGGTTTACTCATGGTTTACTCATGGTTTAGTCCTGGTTTAGTCCTGGTTTAGACCTGGTTTAGTCCTGGTTTAGACCTGGTTTAGTCCTGGTTTAGACCTGGTTTAGTCCTTGTTTAGACCTGGTTTAGTCCTGGTTTAGTCCTGGTTTAGTCCTGGTTTAGTCCTGGTTTAGACCTGGTTTAGTCCTGGTTTAGTCCTGGTTTAGACCTGGTTTAGTCCTGGTTTAGTCCTGGTTTAGACCTGGTTTAGTCCTGGTTTAGAGCTGGTGTAGACCTGGTTTAGTCCTGGTTTAGTCCTGGTTCAGTCCTGGTTTAGTCCTGGTTCAGTCCTGGTTTAGTCCTGGTCTAGTCTTGGTTTAATTCTGGTTTAGTCCTGGTTTAGTCCTGGTTTAGACCTGGTTTAGTCCTGGTTTAGAGCTGGTGTAGACCTGGTTTAGTCCTGGTTTAGACCTGGTTTATTCCTGGTTTAGTCCTGGGTTAGTCCTGGGTTAGTCCTGGTTCAGTCCTGGGTTAGTCCTGGGTTAGTCCTGGTTCAGTCCTGGTTCAGTCCTGGGTTAGTCCTGGTTCAGTCCTGATTCAGTCCTGGTTCAGTCCTGGGTTAGTCCTGGTTCAGTCCTGGGTTAGTCCTGGTTCAGTCCTGGTTCAGTCCTGGTTTAGTCCTGGTTCAGTGCTGGGTTAGTCCTGGTTCAGTCCTGGGTTAGTCCTGGGTTAGTCCTGGGTTAGTCCTGGGTTAGTCCTGGTTCAGTCCTGGTTCAGTCCTGGTTCAGTCCTGGGTTAGTCCTGGGTTAGTCCTGGGTTAGTCCTGGTTCAGTCCTGGGTTAGTCCTGGTTCAGTCCTGGGTTAGTCCTGGGTTAGTCCTGGTTTAGTCCTGGTCTAGTCTTGGTTTAATTCTGGTTTAGTCCTGGTTTAGTCCTGGTTTAGACCTGGTTTAGTCCTGGTTTAGAGCTGGTGTAGACCTGGTTTAGTCCTGGTTTAGACCTGGTTTATTCCTGGTTTAGACCTGGTTTAGTCCTGGTTTAGAGCTGGTGTAGACCTGGTTTAGTCCTGGTTTAGACCTGGTTTATTCCTGGTTTAGAGCTGGTGTAGACCTGGTTTAGTCCTGGTTTAGAGCTGGTGTAGACCTGGTTTAGTCCTGGTTTAGTCCTGGTTCAGTCCTGGTTTAGTCCTGGTTCAGTCCTGGTTTAGTCCTGGTCTAGTCTTGGTTTAATTCTGGTTTAGTCCTGGGTTAGTCCTGGTTTAGTCCTGGTCTAGTCTTGGTTTAATTCTGGTTTAGTCCTGGTTTAGTCCTGGTTTAGACCTGGTTTAGTCCTGGTTTAGAGCTGGTGTAGACCTGGTTTAGTCCTGGTTTAGTCCTGGTTCAGTCCTGGTTTAGTCCTGGTTCAGTCCTGGTTTAGTCCTGGTCTAGTCTTGGTTTAATTCTGGTTTAGTCCTGGGTTAGTCCTGGGTTAGTCCTGGTTCAGTCCTGGTTCAGTCCTGGGTTAGTCCTGGTTCAGTCCTGATTCAGTCCTGGTTCAGTCCTGGGTTAGTCCTGGTTCAGTCCTGGGTTAGTCCTGGTTCAGTCCTGGTTCAGTCCTGGTTTAGTCCTGGTTCAGTGCTGGGTTAGTCCTGGTTCAGTCCTGGGTTAGTCCTGGGTTAGTCCTGGGTTAGTCCTGGGTTAGTCCTGGTTCAGTCCTGGTTCAGTCCTGGTTCAGTCCTGGGTTAGTCCTGGGTTAGTCCTGGGTTAGTCCTGGTTCAGTCCTGGGTTAGTCCTGGTTCAGTCCTGGGTTAGTCCTGGGTTAGTCCTGGTTTAGTCCTGGTCTAGTCTTGGTTTAATTCTGGTTTAGTCCTGGTTTAGTCCTGGTTTAGACCTGGTTTAGTCCTGGTTTAGAGCTGGTGTAGACCTGGTTTAGTCCTGGTTTAGACCTGGTTTATTCCTGGTTTAGACCTGGTTTAGTCCTGGTTTAGAGCTGGTGTAGACCTGGTTTAGTCCTGGTTTAGAGCTGGTGTAGACCTGGTTTAGTCCTGGTTTAGTCCTGGTTCAGTCCTGGTTTAGTCCTGGTTCAGTCCTGGTTTAGTCCTGGTCTAGTCTTGGTTTAATTCTGGTTTAGTCCTGGGTTAGTCCTGGTTTAGTCCTGGTCTAGTCTTGGTTTAATTCTGGTTTAGTCCTGGTTTAGTCCTGGTTTAGACCTGGTTTAGTCCTGGTTTAGAGCTGGTGTAGACCTGGTTTAGTCCTGGTTTAGTCCTGGTTCAGTCCTGGTTTAGTCCTGGTTCAGTCCTGGTTTAGTCCTGGTCTAGTCTTGGTTTAATTCTGGTTTAGTCCTGGTTTAGTCCTGGTTTAGACCTGGTTTAGTCCTGGTTTAGAGCTGGTGTAGACCTGGTTTAGTCCTGGTTTAGACCTGGTTTATTCCTGGTTTAGTCCTGGTTTAGACCTGGTTTAGTCCTGGTTTAGTCCTGGTTTATTCCTGGTTTAGTCCTGGTTTAGTCCTGGTTTAGACCTGGTTTAGTCCTCGTTTAGACCTGGTTTATTCCTGGTTTAGTCCTGGTTTAGACCTGGTTTAGTCCTGGTTTAGTCCTGGTTTAGTCCTGGTTAAGACCTGGTTTAGTCCTGGTTTAGACCTGGTTTAGTCCAGGTTTAGTCCTGGTTTAGACCTGGTTTAGTCCTCGTTTAGACCTGGTTTATTCCTGGTTTAGACCTGGTTTAGACCTGGTTTAGTCCTGGTTTAGTCCTGGTTTAGTCCTGGTTTAGACCTGGTTTAGTCCAGGTTTAGCCCTGGTTTAGTCCTGGTTTAGTCCTGGTTTAGACCTGGTTTAGTCCTGGTTTAGACCTGGTTTAGTCCTGGTTTAGACCTGGTTTAGTCCTGGTTTAGTCCTGGTTTAGTCCTGGTTTAGACCTGGTTTACTCATGGTTTACTCATGGTTTAGTCCTGGTTTAGTCCTGGTTTAGACCTGGTTTAGTCCTGGTTTAGACCTGGTTTAGTCCTGGTTTAGACCTGGTTTAGTCCTTGTTTAGACCTGGTTTAGTCCTGGTTTAGTCCTGGTTTAGTCCTGGTTTAGTCCTGGTTTAGACCTGGTTTAGTCCTGGTTTAGTCCTGGTTTAGACCTGGTTTAGTCCTGGTTTAGTCCTGGTTTAGTCCTGGTTCAGTCCTGGTTTAGTCCTGGTCTAGTCTTGGTTTAATTCTGGTTTAGTCCTGGTTTAGTCCTGGATTAATTCTGGTTTAGTCCTGGTTTAGTCTTGGTTTAGTCCTGGTTTAGTCCTGGTTTACTCATGGTTTAGTCCTGGTTTAGACCTGGTTTAGTCCTGGTTTAGTCCTGGTTTATTCCTGGTTTAGACCTGGTTTAGACCTGGTTTAGACCTGGTTTAGTCCTGGTTTAGTCCTCGGTTAGACCTGGTTTAGTCCTGGTTTAGTCCTGATTTAATCTTGGTTTAGTCCTGGTTTAGTCCTGGTTTAGTCCTCGTTTAGACCTGGTTTAGTCCTGGTTTAGACCTGGTTTAGTCCTGGTTTACTCATGGTTTAGACCTGGTTTAGTCCTGGTTTAGACCTGGTTTAGTCCTGGTTTACTCATGGTTTAGACCTGGTTTAGTCCTGGTTTAGACCTGGTTTAGTCCTGGTTTAGACCTGGTCTAGTCTTGGTTTAATTCTGGGTTAGTCCTGGTTTAGTCCTGGATTAATTCTGGTTTAGTCCTGGTTTAGTCTTGGTTTAGTCCTGGTTTAGTCCTGGTTTACTCATGGTTTAGACCTGGTTTAGTCCTGGTTTAGACCTGGTTTAGTCCTGGTTTAGACCTGGTTTAGTCCTGGTTTACTCATGGTTTAGACCTGGTTTAGTCCTGGTTTACTCATGGTTTAGACCTGGTTTAGTCCTGGTTTAGACCTGGTTTAGTCCTGGTTTAGACCTGGTTTAGTCCTGGTTTAGTCCTGGTTTAGACCTGGTTTAGTCCAGGTTTAGCCCTGGTTTAGTCCTGGTTTAGACCTGGTTTAGTCCTGGTTTAGTCCTGGTTTAGACCTGGTTTAGTCCTGGTTTAGTCCTGGTTTAGACCTGGTTCAGTCCTGGTTTAGTCCTGGTTTAGACCTGGTTTAGACTTGGTTTAGTCCTGGTTTAGACCTGGTTTAGACCTGGTTTAGACCTGGTTTAGTCCTGGGTTAGACCTGGTTTAGTCCTGGTTTAGACCTGGTTTAGACCTGGTTCAGTCCTGGTTCAGTCCTGGTTTAGTCCTGGTTTAGACCTGGTTTAGTCCTGGTTTAGTCCTGGTTTAGTCCTGGTTTAGTCCTGGTTTAGTCCTGGTTTACTCATGGTTTAGTCCTGGTTTAGACCTGGTTTAGACCTGGTTCAGTCCTGGTTCAATCCTGGTTTAGTCTTGGTTTGATTCTGGTTTAGTCCTCGTTTAGACCTGGTTTAGTCCTGGTTTAGTCCTGGTTTAGTCCTGGTTTAGACCTGGTTTAGTCCTCGTTTAGTCCTGGTTTTGTCCTGGTTTAGTCCTGGTTTAGACCTGGTTTAGTCCTGATTTAATCTTGGTTTAGTCCTGGTTTAGTCCTGGTTTAGACCTGGTTTAGTCCTGGTTTAGTCCTGATTTAATCTTGGTTTAGACCTGGTTTAGTCCTGGTTTAGACCTGGTTTAGTCCTGGTTTAGTCCTGGTTTAGACCTGGTTTAGTCCAGGTTTAGCCCTGGTTTAGTCCTGGTTTAGTCCTGGTTTAGACCTGGTTTAGTCCTGGTTTAGTCCTGGTTTAGACCTGGTTTAGTCCTGGTTTAGACCTGGTTTAGTCCTGGTTTAGTCCTGGTTTAGACCTGGTTTAGACCTGGTTTAGTCCTGGTTTAGACCTGGTTTAGACCTGGTTTAGTCCTGGTTTAGTCCTGGTTTAGTCCTGGTTTAGACCTGGTTTAGACCTGGTTCAGTCCTGGTTCAGTCCTGATTTAGTCCTGGTTTAGTCCTGGTTTAGACCTGGTTTAGACCTGGTTCAGTCCTGGTTCAGTCCTGGTTCAGTCCTGGTTCAGTCCTGATTTAGTCCTGGTTCAGTCCTGGTTCAGTCCTGGTTTAGTCCTGGTTTAGTCCTGGTTTAGTCCTAGTTCAGTCCTGGTTTAGTCCTGGTTTAGTCCTGGTTTAGTCCTGGTTTAGTCCTGGTTCAGTCCTGGTTTAGACCTGGTTTAGTCCTGGTTTAGTCCTCGGTTAGACCTGGTTTAGTCCTGGTTTAGTCCTGATTTAATCTTGGTTTAGTCCTGGTTTAGTCCTGGTTTAGTCCTCGCTTAGACCTGGTTTAGTCCTGGTTTAGACCTGGTTTAGTCCTGGTTTACTCATGGTTTAGACCTGGTTTAGTCCTGGTTTAGTCCTGGTTTAGTCCTGGTTTAGTCCTGGTTCAGTCCTGGTTTAGTCCTGGTTTAGTCCTGGTTCAGTCCTGGTTTAGTCCTGGTTTAGTCCTGGTTTAGTCCTGGTTTAGTCCTGGTTTAGTCCTGGTTCAGTCCTGGTTTAGTCCTGGTTCAGTCCTGGTTTAGTCCTGGTTTAGTCCTGGTTTAGTCCTGGTTTAGTCCTGGTTTAGTCCTGGTTTAGACCTGGTTTAGTCCTGGTTTAGTCCTGGTTTAGACCTGGTTTAGACCTGGTTTAGTCCTGGTTTAGACCTGGTTTAGTCCTGGTTTAGACCTGGTTTAGACCTGGTTCAGTCCTGGTTCAGTCCTGATTTAGTCCTGGTTTAGTCCTGGTTTAGACCTGGTTTAGACCTGGTTCAGTCCTGGTTTAGACCTGGTTTAGTCCTGGTTTAGACCTGGTTTAGACCTGGTTCAGTCCTGGTTCAGTCCTGATTTAGTCCTGGTTTAGTCCTGGTTTAGACCTGGTTTAGACCTGGTTTAGTCCTGGTTTAGACCTGGTTTAGTCCTGGTTTAGACCTGGTTTAGACCTGGTTTAGTCCTGGTTTAGACCTGGTTTAGTCCTGGTTTAGACCTGGTTTAGACCTGGTTCAGTCCTGGTTCAGTCCTGATTTAGTCCTGGTTTAGTCCTGGTTTAGACCTGGTTTAGTCCTGGTTCAGTCCTGGTTCAGTCCTGATTTAGTCCTGGTTCAGTCCTGGTTCAGTCCTGGTTTAGTCCTGGTTTAGTCCTGGTTTAGTCCTAGTTCAGTCCTGGTTTAGTCCTGGTTTAGTCCTGGTTTAGTCCTGGTTTAGTCCTGGTTCAGTCCTGGTTTAGACCTGGTTTAGTCCTGGTTTAGTCCTCGGTTAGACCTGGTTTAGTCCTGGTTTAGTCCTGATTTAATCTTGGTTTAGTCCTGGTTTAGTCCTGGTTTAGTCCTCGCTTAGACCTGGTTTAGTCCTGGTTCAGTCCTGGTTTAGTCCTGGTTTAGTCCTGGTTTAGTCCTGGTTTAGTCCTGGTTTAGTCCTGGTTCAGTCCTGGTTTAGTCCTGGTTCAGTCCTGGTTTAGTCCTGGTTTAGTCCTGGTTTAGTCCTGGTTTAGTCCTGGTTCAGTCCTGGTTTAGACCTGGTTTAGTCCTGGTTTAGTCCTCGGTTAGACCTGGTTTAGTCCTGGTTTAGTCCTGATTTAATCTTGGTTTAGTCCTGGTTTAGTCCTGGTTTAGTCCTCGCTTAGACCTGGTTTAGTCCTGGTTCAGTCCTGGTTTAGTCCTGGTTTAGTCCTGGTTTAGTCCTGGTTTAGTCCTGGTTTAGTCCTGGTTCAGTCCTGGTTTAGTCCTGGTTCAGTCCTCGCTTAGACCTGGTTTAGTCCTGGTTTAGTCCTGGTTTAGTCCTGGTTTAGTCCTGGTTTAGTCCTGGTTTAGTCCTGGTTTAGTCCTGGTTCAGTCCTGGTTTAGTCCTGGTTTAGTCCTGGTTTAGTCCTGGTTTAGTCCTGGTTTAGTCCTGGTTCAGTCCTGGTTCAGTCCTGGTTTAGTCCTGGTTTAGTCCTGGTTTAGTCCTGGTTTAGTCCTGGTTTAGTCCTGGTTTAGTCCTGGTTTAGTCCTGGTTTAGTCCTGGTTTAGTCCTGGTTTAGTCTGTGTGTGAGGAGACGTTCGTTTGCTTCTGTTTCTGCTTCAGCTTCACTGCAGACGCTAACTCTCACCTAACCCCGCCCCCTCTCACCTAACCCCGCCCCCTCCTTCCCTTTAACATCTCTCCTCACCTCATCTCCTCCTCTCCTTCCTCGTCTCCTCTCCTTCCTCGTCTCCTCTCTTCTTCGTCTCCTCACCTCATCTCCTCCTCTCCTTCCTCGTCTCCTCTCCTCCTTGTCTCCTCTCCTTCCTTGTCTCCTCTCCTTCCTCCTCTCCTTCCTCGTCTCCTCATCTCCTTCCTCCTCTCCTTCCTCCTCTCCTTCCTCGTCTCCTCTCCTCTCCTTCCTCGTCTTTTCTCCTCCTCTCCTTCCTCGTCTCCTCTCCTCTCCTTCCTCGTCTCCTCTCCTCCTCTCCTTCCTCGTCTCCTCTCCTCTTCGTCTCCTCACCTCATCTCCTCCTCTCCTTCCTCGTCTCCTCTCCTCCTCGTCTTCTCTCCTCCTCGTCTCCTCTCCTCTTCTCCTTCCTCATCTCCTCTCCTCTCCTTCCTCTCCTCCTCGTCTCCTCTCCTTCCTCTCCTTCCTCATCTCCTCTCCTCTCCTTCCTCTCCTTCCTCATCTCCTCTCCTCTCCTTCCTCGTCTCCTCTCCTCCTCTCCTTCCTCGTCTCCTCTCCTCCTCTCCTTCCTCGTCTCCTCTCCTCTTCGTCTCCTCACCTCATCTCCTCCTCTCCTTCCTCGTCTCCTCTCCTCCTCGTCTCCTCTCCTCCTCTCCTTCCTCGTCTCCTCTCCTCTTCGTGTCCTCTCCTCCTCTCCTTTTTCCTCTCCTTCCTCGTCTCC
>CM068355.1:41893176-41908176 GCA_034769755.1 Odontamblyopus lacepedii | reverse complement strand
CTGTGAGGGACGAGATCCCGGAGGAGAAGCTCTACAAGGTTTACACCTTCAACTCCTCCCGCAAGTCCATGAGCACGGTGCTGCGGAACGCCGACGGGGGCTTCAGGATGTACAGCAAGGGAGCGTCCGAGATCCTGCTGCGCAAGTACGACACACACACCATAGACCGTATATATGAGTGGACTACGCTAACCCGTTAGCCGCTAACCCGTTAGCCGCTAACCCGTTAGCCGCTAACCCGTTAGCCGCTAACCCGTTAGCCGCTAACCCGTTAGCCGCTAACCCGTTAGCCGCTAACCCGTTAGCCGCTAACCCGTTAGCCGCTAACCCGTTAGCCGCTGCGTGCCAAACAGAACTGCTCAATTTCTTCTGTAGTTTGTTGTAGTTTCTCCCGTAGTTCCTCCCGTAGTTCTTCCCGTAGTTCCTCCCGTAGTTTGGCGTAGTTCCTCCCGTAGTTTCCCCCGTAGTTCCTCCCGTAGTTTCCTCCGAAGTTTCCCCCGTAGTTCCTCCCGTAGTTTGGCATAGTTCCTCCCGTAGTTTCCCCCGTAGTTTCCCCCGTAGTTTCCCCCGTAGTTTCCCCCGTAGTTTCCCCCGTAGTTTCCCTCGTAGTTTCCCCCGTAGTTTCCCCCGTAGTTCCTCCCGTAGTTCCTCCCGTAGTTCTTCCCGTAGTTCCTCCCGTAGTTTGGCGTAGTTCCTCCCGTAGTTTCCCCCGTAGTTCCTCCCGTAGTTTCCCCCGTAGTTCCTCCCGTAGTTTACCCCGTAGTTTCCCCCGTAGTTCCTCCCGTAGTTCCTCCCGTAGTTCCTCTTGTAGTTCTTCCCGTAGTTTCTCCCGTAGTTCCTCCCGTAGTTCCTCCCGTAGTTCCTCTTGTAGTTCCTCTTGTAGTTCTTCCCGTAGTTCTTCCCGTAGTTCCTCCCATAGTTTCCCCCATATTTTCTCCCGTAGTTCCTCCCGTAGTTCCTCCCGTAGTTCTTCCCGTAGTTCCTCCCGTAGTTTCCCCCATATTTTCCCCCGTAGTTCCTCCCGTAGTTCCTCCCGTAGTTCCTCCCGTAGTTCCTCCCGTAGTTCTTCCCGTAGTTCCTCCCGTAGTTCCTCCGTAGTTCCTCCTGTAGTTTCCCCCATATTTTCCCCCGTAGTTCCTCCTGTAGTTCCTCCGTAGTTGATGCCCTCTCTCGGAGCAGGTGCTCGCGGATCCTGGACGCTCAGGGAAGTCCTCGCGTGTTCAAACCGAAGGATCGGGATGAGATGGTGCGGAAGGTGATCGAGCCGATGGCCTGCGAAGGGCTCAGGACCATCTGCGTGGCCTTCAGGGACTTTCCCGCCGACGCCGGAGAACCCGACTGGGACCAGGAGCATCAGATCCTGTCCGAGCTCACCTGCATCACTGTGGTGGGCATCGAGGACCCCGTCAGGCCGGAGGTGAGACCGGGTTCAGACCGGGTTCAGACCGGGTTCAGACCAGGGTTTAGACCAGGGTTTAGACCAGGGTTCAGACCAGGGTTTAGACCAGGGTTTAGACCAGGGTTCAGACCAGGGTTTAGACCAGGGTTTAGACCAGGGTTTAGACCAGGGTTTAGACCAGGGTTCAGACCAGGGTTCAGACCAGGGTTAGACTGAGGTTTAGACTGAGGTTTAGACCAGGGTTTGGACCAGGGTTTAGACCAGGTTTAGACCAGGGTTTGGACCAGGGTTTAGACCAGGTTTAGTCCAGGTTTAGACCAGGTTTATACCAGGTTTAGTCCAGGTTTAGTCCAGGTTTAGACCAGGTTTATACCAGGTTTAGTCCAGGTTTAGTCCAGGTTTAGTCCAGGTTTAGTCCAGGTTTAGTCCAGGTTTAGTCGTGTTTAGTCCAGGTTTAGTCCAGGTTTAGTCCAGGTTTAGTCCAGGTTTAGTCCAGGTTTAGTCCAGGTTTAGTCCAGGGTGTCTTTGCCACATGCTGCAGGTTGCCCAGAGCTGGTTGTGATTCAGGGTTGTGTTTTTGCTGCAGTTGTGTAAAAGTGTAGTTTTTGCTGTGTTGCGGTCGCTGTGCGGTCGCCATGTGGTCTCCGTGCGGTCATTGTGCTGTCATCATGCGGTCTCCGCGCGTTCGCCGCACGGTCATCATGCGGTCTCCATGCGGTCTCCGTGCAGTCATCATGCGGTTGCCGTGCGGTCGCCGTGTGGTCTCCGTGCGGTCATCGCGCGTCTCCGTGCGTTCGCCGCGCGGTCATCGTGCGGTCTCCGTGCGGTCGCCCTGCGGTCATCGTGCGGTCATCATGCGGTCGCTGTGCGGTCGCCGTGTGGTCTCCATGCGGTCATTGTGCGGTCATCATGCGGTCTCCGTGCAGTCATCATGCGGTTGCCGTACGGTCGCCCTGCGGTCATCGTGCGGTCTCCGTGCGGTCATCATGCGGTCGCTGTGTGGTCTCCGTGCGGTCGCTGTGTGGTCTCCGTGTGGTCTCCGTGTGGTCTCCGTGCGGTCATCATGCGGTCGCCGTGCGGTTGCTGTGTGGTCTCCGTGCGGTCATTGTGCGGTCTCTGTGCGTTCGCCGCGCGGTCATCATGCTGTCTCCATGTGGTCATCATGCGGTCGCCGTGCGGTCTCCTTGCGGTCGCTGTGCGGTCTCCGTGCGGTCATCGTGCGGTCTCTGTGCGTTCGCCGCACGGTCATCATGCGGTCGCCCTGCGGTCATCGTGCGGTCTCCGTGCAGTCGCCCTGCGGTCATCGTGCGGTCTCTCCTCAGGTGCCCGAGGCCATAGCGAAGTGCCAGCGCGCCGGCATCACGGTGCGGATGGTCACCGGGGACAACATCAACACGGCGCGCGCCATCGCCACCAAGTGCGGCATCCTGCTGCCCAACGAGGACTTCCTGTGCCTGGAGGGGAAGGAGTTCAACACGCAGATCCGCAACGACAAGGGCGAGGTCAGCTTCTGACCCTGCCTCTGTTTCTGTCTCTGACCCTGTCTGCTTCTGACCCTGTCTCTGTTTCTGACCCTGTCTCTGTTTCTGACCCTGTCTGCTTCTGACCCTGTCTCTGAACCTGTCTGCTTCTGACCCTGTCTCTGACCCTGTCTCTGTTTCTGACCCTGTCTCTGACCCTGTCTCTGTTTCTGACCCTGTGTCTGTTTCTGACCCTGTCTGCTTCTGACCCTGTCTCTGAACCTGTCTGCTTCTGACCCTGTCTCTGACCCTGTCTCTGTTTCTGACCCTGTCTCTGACCCTGTCTCTGTTTCTGACCCTGTCTGCTTCTGACCCTGTCTCTGAACCTGTCTCTGTTTCTGAACCTGTCTGCTTCTGACCCTGTCTCTGACCCTCTCCCTGTCTCTGACCCTGTTTCTGACCCTGACCCTGTCTCTGACCCTGTCTCTGACCCTGTCTCTGTTTCTGACCCTGTCTGCTTCTGACCCTGTCTCTGAACCTGTCTGCTTCTGACCCTGTCTCTGACCCTGTTTCTGTCTCTGACCCTGTTTCTGACCCTGTCTCTGACCCTGTCTCTGACCCTGTCTCTGACCCTGACCCTGTTTCTGGCCCTGTCTCTGTTTCTGACCCTGTCTCTGACCCTGTCTCTGTTTCTGACCCTGTCTGCTTCTGACCCTGTCTGCTTCTGACCCTGTCTCTGTCTCTGACCCTGTTTCTGACCCTGTCTTTGTCTCTGACCCTGTCTCTGTTTCTGACCCTGTCTCTGACCCTGACCCTGTCTCTGACCCTGTTTCTGACCCTCTGCAGGTGGAGCAGGAGCGCCTGGACAAAGTTTGGCCCAAACTCCGGGTTCTGGCTCGGTCTTCGCCCACAGACAAACACACACTGGTCAAAGGTACGGACCAAACCAGGACTAGAACCGGTCTGGACCTGGGGCTGAACTGGGACTGAACCTGAGACCAGATCCAGACCTGGTCCTGGTCTGGACTTGATCCTGGTCCAGACCTGGTCCTCGGGTATTATCGACAGTACTAGAGTAAAAGTACTAGAGTAAAAGTACTCTGCTACAGGTATTATCGACAGTACTACAGTAAAAGTACTAGAGTAAAAGTACTCTGCTACAGGTATTATCGACAGTACTACAGTAAAAGTACTCTGTTACAGGTATTATCGACAGTACTAGAGTAAAAGTACTCTGTTACAGGTATTATCGACAGTACTAGAGTAAAAGTACTCTGTTACAGGTATTATCGACAGTACTAGAGTAAAAGTACTCTGTTACAGGTATTATCGACAGTACTAGAGTAAAAGTACTCTGTTACAGGTATTATCGACAGTACTAGAGTAAAAGTACTCTGTTACAGGTATTATCGACAGTACTAGAGTAAAAGTACTCTGCTACAGGTATTATCGACAGTACTAGAAAGAAGGCCGACGTCGGTTTCGCCATGGTCAGTCTGGACCAGGTTTAGACCAGGTATTATCGACAGTACTAGAGTTAGTACTCGGGTATTATCGACAGTACTAGAGTAAAAGTACTCTGTTACAGGTATTATCGACAGTACTAGAGTAAAAGTACTCTGTTACAGGTATTATCGACAGTTTAGACCGAGTTTAGACCGGGGTTAGACCGGGTTAGACCGGGTTAGACCGAGTTTAGACTGGGTTAGACTGGGTTAGACCGGGTTAGACCGGGGTTAGACCGGGGTTAGACCGGGTTAGACCGAGTTTAGACCGGGTTAGACCGGGTTAGACCGGGGTTAGACCGGGGTTAGACCAGGTTTAGACCGGGGTTAGACTGTGGTTTAGACCGGGTTTAGACCGGGGTTAGACCAGGGTTAGACCGGGGTTAGACCGGGGTTAGACCGGGGTTAGACCAGGTTTAGACCGGGTTTAGACCGGGGTTAGACCGGGTTTAGACCGGGTTTAGACCGGGGTTAGACCGGGGTTAGACCGGGGTTAGACCGGGGTTAGACCAGGTTTAGACCGGGGTTAGACTGTGGTTTAGACCGGGGTTAGACCGGGGTTAGACCAGGTTTAGACCGGGGTTAGACCGGGGTTAGACCAGGTTTAGACCGGGGTTAGACCGGGTTCAGTCCGGGTTTAGTCTGGGTTAGACCGGGGTTAGACCGGGTTAGACCGGGCTAGACCGGGTTAGACCGGGCTAGACCGGGTTTAGTCCGGGTTAGACCGGGTTAGACCAGGTTTAGTCCGGGTTTAGTCCGGGTTTAGTCTGGGTTAGACCGGGTTTAGTCCGGGGTTAGACCGGGGTTAGACCGGGGTTAGACCGGGGTTAGACCGGGGTTAGACTGTGGTTTAGACCGGGGTTAGACCGGGGTTAGACCGGGGTTAGACCGGGGTTAGACCGGGGTTAGACCGGGGTTAGACTGTGGTTTAGACCGGGGTTAGACCGGGGTTAGACCGGGGTTAGACCGGGGTTAGACCGGGGTTAGACCTGGTTTAGACCGGGGTTAGACCGGGGTTAGACCGGGTTTAGACTGTGGTTTAGATCAGGTTTACACCAGGATTAAACCAGGGTTAGACCGGGTATTGACCACGCTCTGTGATTGCCCCGCCCCCTCACGCCGCTCTCTGATTGGCCGCTCTGTGATTGCCCCGCCCCCTCACGCCGCTCTCTGATTGACCGCTCTCTGATTGCCCCGCCCCCTCACGCCGCTCTCTGATTGGCCGCCCTCTGATTGCCCCGCCCCCTCACGCTGCTCTCTGATTGGCCGCTCTCTGATTGCCCCGCCCCCTCACGCCGCTCTAATTGGCCGCTCTCTGATTGCCCCGCCCCCTCACGCCACTCTCTGATTGGCCGCTCTCTGATTGCCCCGCCCCCTCACGGCGCTCTCTGATTGGCCACTCTCTGATTGGCCACTCTCTGATTGCCCCACCCCCTCACGCCGCTCTCTGATTGGTCAGGGCATCGCGGGCACGGACGTGGCGAAGGAGGCGTCCGACATCATCCTGACGGACGATAACTTCACCAGCATCGTCAAGGCCGTGATGTGGGGACGCAACGTCTACGACTCCATCTCCAAGTTCCTTCAGTTCCAGCTCACCGTCAACGTGGTCGCCGTGATCGTGGCCTTCACCGGGGCCTGCATCACCCAGGTACCGGACCGGGACTGGACCGGGACTGGACCGGGACTGGACCGGGACTGGACCGGGACTGGACCGGGACTGGACCGGGACTGGACCGGGACTGGACCGGGACTGGACCGGGACTAGACCGGGACTGGACCGGGACTGGACCGGGACTAGACCGGGACTGGACCGGGACTGGACCGGGACTGGACCGGGACTGGACCGGGACTGGACCGGGACTGGACCGGGACTAGACCGGGACTGGACCGGGACTGGACCGGGACTAGACCGGCACTAGACCAGGACTCAACTCACTGTTCCTGAGATCCTATGTTCCACAGTTCTGTTTTTAGAAGATATTTTTGGAAGTAAACATCTCCCCTAACCTCTCTGTAGGACTCTCCTCTGAAGGCCTCTGTTCTTCTCTGTAGGACTCTCCTCTGAAGGCCTCTGTTCTTCTCTGTAGGACTCTCCTCTGAAGGCCTCTGTTCTTCTCTGTAGGACTCTCCTCTGAAGGCCTCTGTTCTTCTCTGTAGGACTCTCCTCTGAAGGCCTCTGTTCTTCTCTGTAGGACTCTCCTCTGAAGGCCTCTGTTCTTCTCTGTAGGACTCTCCTCTGAAGGCCTCTGTTCTTCTCTGTAGGACTCTCCTCTGAAGGCCTCTGTTCTTCTCTGTAGGACTCTCCTCTGAAGGCCTCTGTTCTTCTCTCTTTAGGACTCTCCTCTGAAGGCCTCTGTTCTTCTCTGTAGGACTCTTGTCTGTAGTCCTCTGTTCTCTGTAGGACTCTCCTCTGAAGGCCTCTGTTCTTCTCTGTAGGACTCTCCTCTGAAGGCCTCTGTTCTTCTCTCTGTAGGACTCTCCTCTGAAGGCCTCTGTTCTTCTCTGTAGGACTCTCCTCTGAAGGCCTCTGTTCTTCTCTGTAGGACTCTCCTCTGAAGGCCTCTGTTCTTCTCTGTAGGACTCTCCTCTGAAGGCCTCTGTTCTTCTCTGTAGGACTCTCCTCTGAAGGCCTCTGTTCTTCTCTGTAGGATTCTCCTCTGAAGGCCTCTGTTCTTCTCTGTAGGACTCTCCTCTGAAGGCCTCTGTTCTTCTCTGTAGGACTCTCCTCTGAAGGCCTCTGTTCTTCTCTGTAGGACTCTCCTCTGAAGGCCTCTGTTCTTCTCTGTAGGACTCTCCTCTGAAGGCCTCTGTTCTTCTCTGTAGGATTCTCCTCTGAAGGCCTCTGTTCTTCTCTGTAGGACTCTCCTCTGAAGGCCTCTGTTCTCTGTAGGACTCTCCTCTGAAGGCCTCTGTTCTTCTCTGTAGGACTCTCCTCTGAAGGCCTCTGTTCTTCTCTGTAGGACTCTCCTCTGAAGGCCTCTGTTCTTCTCTGTAGGACTCTCCTCTGAAGGCCTCTGTTCTTCTCTGTAGGACTCTCCTCTGAAGGCCTCTGTTCTTCTCTGTAGGACTCTCCTCTGAAGGCCTCTGTTCTTCTCTGTAGGACTCTCCTCTGAAGGCCTCTGTTCTTCTCTGTAGGACTCTCCTCTGAAGGCCTCTGTTCTTCTCTGTAGGACTCTCCTCTGAAGGCCTCTGTTCTTCTCTGTAGGATTCTCCTCTGAAGGCCTCTGTTCTTCTCTGTAGGACTCTCCTCTGAAGGCCTCTGTTCTCTGTAGGACTCTCCTCTGAAGGCCTCTGTTCTTCTCTGTAGGACTCTCCTCTGAAGGCCTCTGTTCTTCTCTGTAGGACTCTCCTCTGAAGGCCTCTGTTCTTCTCTCTGTAGGACTCTCCTCTGAAGGCCTCTGTTCTTCTCTGTAGGACTCTCCTCTGAAGGCCTCTGTTCTTCTCTGTAGGACTCTCCTCTGAAGGCCTCTGTTTTTCTCTGTAGGACTCTCCTCTGAAGGCCTCTGTTCTTCTCTGTAGGACTCTCCTCTGAAGGCCTCTGTTCTTCTCTGTAGGACTCTCCTCTGAAGGCCTCTGTTCTTCTCTGTAGGACTCTCCTCTGAAGGCCTCTGTTCTTCTCTGTAGGACTCTCCTCTGAAGGCCTCTGTTCTCTGTAGGACTCTTCTCTGAAGGCCTCTGTTCTTCTCTGTAGGACTCTCCTCTGAAGGCCTCTGTTCTTCTCTGTAGGACTCTCCTCTGAAGGCCTCTGTTCTTCTCTGTAGGACTCTCCTCTGAAGGCCTCTGTTCTTCTCTGTAGGATTCTCCTCTGAAGGCCTCTGTTCTTCTCTGTAGGACTCTCCTCTGAAGGCCTCTGTTCTCTGTAGGACTCTCCTCTGAAGGCCTCTGTTCTTCTCTGTAGGACTCTCCTCTGAAGGCCTCTGTTCTTCTCTGTAGGACTCTCCTCTGAAGGCCTCTGTTCTTCTCTGTAGGACTCTCCTCTGAAGGCCTCTGTTCTTCTCTGTAGGACTCTCCTCTGAAGGCCTCTGTTCTTCTCTGTAGGACTCTCCTCTGAATGCCTCTGTTCTTCTCTGTAGGACTCTCCTCTGAAGGCCTCTGTTCTTCTCTGTAGGACTCTCCTCTGAAGGCCTCTGTTCTTCTCTGTAGGACTCTCCTCTGAAGGCCTCTGTTCTTCTCTGTAGGACTCTCCTCTGAAGGCCTCTGTTCTCTGTAGGACTCTTCTCTGAAGGCCTCTGTTCTTCTCTGTAGGACTCTCCTCTGAAGGCCTCTGTTCTTCTCTGTAGGACTCTCCTCTGAAGGCCTCTGTTCTTCTCTGTAGGACTCTCCTCTGAAGGCCTCTGTTCTTCTCTGTATGACTCTCCTCTGAAGGCCTCGGTTTTCTGTAGGACTCTCCTCTGAAGGCCTCTGTTCTTCTCTGTAGGACTCTCCTCTGAAGGCCTCTGTTCTTCTCTGTAGGACTCTCCTCTGAAGGCCTCTGTTCTCTGTAGGACTCTCCTCTGAAGGCCTCTGTTCTTCTCTGTAGGACTCTGCTCTGAAGGCCTCTGTTCTTCTCTGTAGGACTCTCCTCTGAAGGCCTCGGTTTTCTGTAGGACTCTCCTCTGAAGGCCTCTGTTCTCTGTAGGACTCTTCTCTGAAGGCCTCTGTTCTTCTCTGTAGGACTCTTCTCTGAAGGCCTCTGTTCTTCTCTGTAGGACTCTTCTCTGAAGGCCTCTGTTCTTCTCTGTAGGACTCTTCTCTGAAGGCCTCTGTTCTCTGTAGGACTCTCCTCTGAAGGCCTCTGTTCTCTGTAGGACTCTCCTCTGAAGGCCTCTGTTCTTCTCTGTAGGACTCTCCTCTGAAGGCCTCTGTTCTTCTCTGTAGGACTCTCCTCTGAAGGCCTCTGTTCTTCTCTGTAGGACTCTTCTCTGAAGGCCTCTGTTCTTCTCTGTAGGACTCTTCTCTGAAGGCCTCTGTTCTTCTCTGTAGGACTCTCCTCTGAAGGCCTCTGTTCTTCTCTGTAGGACTCTCCTCTGAAGGCCTCTGTTCTTCTCTGTAGGACTCTTCTCTGAAGGCCTCTGTTCTTCTCTGTAGGACTCTTCTCTGAAGGCCTCTGTTCTTCTCTGTAGGACTCTTCTCTGAAGGCCTCTGTTCTTCTCTGTAGGACTCTGCTCTGAAGGCCTCTGTTCTTCTCTGTAGGACTCTGCTCTGAAGGCCTCTGTTCTTCTCTGTAGGACTCTCCTCTGAAGGCCTCTGTTCTTCTCTGTAGGACTCTCCTCTGAAGGCCTCTGTTCTTCTCTGTAGGACTCTTCTCTGAAGGCCTCTGTTCTTCTCTGTAGGACTCTCCTCTGAAGGCCTCTGTTCTCTGTAGGACTCTTCTCTGAAGGCCTCTGTTCTTCTCTGTAGGACTCTCCTCTGAAGGCCTCTGTTCTTCTCTGTAGGACTCTCCTCTGAAGGCCTCTGTTCTTCTCTGTAGGACTCTCCTCTGAAGGCCTCTGTTCTTCTCTGTAGGACTCTCCTCTGAAGGCCTCTGTTCTTCTCTGTAGGACTCTCCTCTGAAGGCCTCTGTTCTTCTCTGTAGGACTCTCCTCTGAAGGCCTCTGTTCTTCTCTGTAGGACTCTCCTCTGAAGGCCTCTGTTCTCTGTAGGACTCTCCTCTGAAGGCCGCTGTTCTCTGTAGGACTCTCCTCTGAAGGCCTCTGTTCTTCTCTGTAAGACTCTCCTCTGAAGGCCTCTGTTCTTCTCTGTAGGACTCTCCTCTGAAGGCCTCTGTTCTTCTCTGTAGGACTCTCCTCTGAAGGCCTCTGTTCTTCTCTGTAGGACTCTTCTCTGAAGGCCTCTGTTCTTCTCTGTAGGACTCTCCTCTGAAGGCCTCTGTTCTTCTCTGTAGGACTCTCCTCTGAAGGCCTCTGTTCTTCTCTGTAGGACTCTCCTCTGAAGGCCTCTGTTCTCTGTAGGACTCTCCTCTGAAGGCCTCTGTTCTCTTTAGGACTCTCCTCTGAAGGCCTCTGTTCTTCTCTGTAGGACTCTCCTCTGAAGGCCTCTGTTCTTCTCTGTAGGACTCTCCTCTGAAGGTCTCTGTTCTTCTCTGTAGGACTCTCCTCTGAAGGCCGTGCAGATGTTGTGGGTGAACCTGATTATGGACACATTAGCGTCGTTAGCGTTGGCCACAGAGCCGCCCACGGAGTCGCTGTTGCTACGGAAACCGTACGGCCGTAACAAACCGCTGATCTCCAGAACCATGATGAAGAACATCCTCGGCCACGCGGTCTACCAGCTCGTCATCATCTTCACTCTGCTGTTCGCCGGTGAGTCTGACCCTGAACACTCTGACCCTGAAGAGTCTGACCCTGAAGAGTCTGACCCTGAACACTCTGACCCTGAACACTCTGACCCTGAAGAGTCTGACCCTGAAGAGTCTGACCCTGAAGAGTCTGACCCTGAACACTCTGACCCTGAACACTCTAACCCTGAAGAGTCTGACCCTGAACACTCTGACCCTGAACACTCTGACCCTGAACACTCTGACCCTGAAGAGTCTGACCCTGAAGAGTCTGACCCTGAAGAGTCTGACCCTGAACACTCTGACCCTGAACACTCTAACCCTGAACACTCTGACCCTGAACACTCTGACCCTGAACACTCTGACCCTGAACACTCTGACCCTGAAGAGTCTGACCCTGAACACTCTGACCCTGAACACTCTGACCCTGAACACTCTGACCCTGAACACTCTGACCCTGAAGAGTCTGACCCTGAACACTCTGACCCTGAACACTCTGACCCTGAAGAGTCTGACCCTGAAGAGTCTGACCCTGAACACTCTGACCCTGAAGAGTCTGACCCTGAAGAGTCTGACCCTGAACACTCTGACCCTGAACACTCTGACCCTGAACACTCTGACCCTGAAGAGTCTGACCCTGAAGAGTCTGACCCTGAAGAGTCTGACCCTGAAGAGTCTGACCCTGAAGAGTCTGACCCTGAACACTCTGACCCTGAACACTCTGACCCTGAACACTCTGACCCTGAACACTCTGACCCTGAACACTCTGACCCTGAACACTCTGACCCTGAACACTCTGATCCTGAACACTCTGACCCTGAAGAGTCTGACCCTGAACACTCTGACCCTGAACACTCTGACCCTGAACACTCTAACCCTGAAGAGTCTGACCCTGAACACTCTGACCCTGAACACTCTGACCCTGAAGAGTCTGACCCTGAAGAGTCTGACCCTGAACACTCTGACCCTGAACACTCTGACCCTGAACACTCTGACCCTGAACACTCTGACCCTGAAGAGTCTGACCCTGAACACTCTGACCCTGAAGAGTCTGACCCTGAACACTCTGACCCTGAAGAGTCTGACCCTGAACACTCTGACCCTGAACACTCTGACCCTGAACACTCTGACCCTGAACACTCTGACCCTGAACACTCTGATCCTGAAGAGTCTGACCCTGAACACTCTGACCCTGAACACTCTGACCCTGAACACTCTGACCCTGAAGAGTCTGACCCTGAACACTCTAACCCTGAACACTCTGACCCTGAAGAGTCTGACCCTGAAGAGTCTGACCCTGAACACTCTGACCCTGAACACTCTGACCCTGAAGAGTCTGACCCTGAACACTCTGACCCTGAACACTCTGACCCTGAACACTCTGACCCTGAACACTCTGACCCTGAAGAGTCTGACCCTGAACACTCTGACCCTGAACACTCTGACCCTGAACACTCTGACCCTGAACACTCTGACCCTGAACACTCTGACCCTGAAGAGTCTGACCCTGAAGAGTCTGACCCTGAACACTCTGACCCTGAACACTCTGACCCTGAAGAGTCTGACCCTGAACACTCTGACCCTGAACACTCTGACCCTGAAGAGTCTGACCCTGAACACTCTGACCCTGAACACTCTGACCCTGAACACTCTGACCCTGAACACTCTGACCCTGAACACTCTGACCCTGAAGAGTCTGACCCTGAACACTCTGACCCTGAACACTCTGACCCTGAACACTCTGACCCTGAACACTCTGACCCTGAACACTCTGACCCTGAACACTCTGACCCTGCTGTGATGGAATGTTCCGGCGTGGGGCTTTAACTCCGCTCTGTTTTCAGGAGAGAAGTTCTTCGACATCGACTCGGGCCGTAACGCTCCGCTCCACTCGCCTCCGTCTGAACACTACACCATCGTCTTCAACGTGTTCGTCATGATGCAGCTTTTCAACGAGATCAACGCCCGAAAGATCCACGGCGAGAGGAACGTGTTCGAGGGCGTCTACAGGAACCCCATCTTCTGCTCCGTGGTGCTGGGGACCTTCGCCCTGCAGGTGGGACTGGGACTGGACCAGGACCGGACAGGACCCACATGTGATCAGAATAATAATAATAAATATAGCCCTCGCAGCACTCACCAGGGGGCGCTAACGCGTCCTATTCCTGCTCTTTTTGCCTGGGCTGTGGTGCTCTGCACAAACTGTTCTTTTTTTGGGCAGCAGTATTTAGTCATTTTTAGGGAACCAGTTAGAGGCACTGACGCGCCTTTCTGAAGTTGTGCCGAGATTTGAGATTGTGACAATCCAAGATGGCGGACTTCCTGTTTGGGAGGGGGCGTGGTCATATATATATATTTTTTGTTCCTATTCCCATAATGCATCTGTGTATAGTAAATAGTAAAATTCTGTTGTTCCATATAATCTCCCAGACGGCGCTATTGTGCCCGTCTTAGATTTTCTTATATCCGTCTGTTTGTGTTCGGAACGACATGACCGATCCACCACCTGAATTTGGTTTGTCCATGACAAAGTTTATTTTTCGGCTATAGGCACACTGTATTTAGATTGTTTTTATTTATTTTTTTATGTGGAGTATTTGTAAATTTCTATTTTGGTGCAAAATTTGGTGAGTTTTCGTCAACGACAAGTCGCTGAGCTGTATCCAGGGGGTGAGAAAAGCCAGAACAGTAACGGTAACAGTAACAGTAACGGTAGCGGTAACGGTAACAGTAACGGTAACAGTAACGGTAACGGTAACAGTAACGGTAACAGTAGCGGTAGCGGTAACGGTAACGGTAACGGTAACGGTAGCAGTAACAGTAGCAGTAGCAGTAGCAGTAGCGGTAACGGTAGCGGTAGCGGTAGCGGTAACGGTAGCGGTAACGGTAACGGTAACGGTAGCAGTAACAGTAACAGTAGCAGTAGCAGTAGCAGTAACAGTAACAGTAGCAGTAGCAGTAACGGTAGCGGTAGCGGTAACGGTAGCGGTAGCGGTAGCGGTAACGGTAACGGTAGCAGTAACAGTAACAGTAACAGTAGCAGTAGCAGTAGCAGTAACAGTAACAGTAGCAGTAGCAGTAGCAGTAACAGTAGCAGTAGCAGTAGCAGTAGCAGTAGCAGTAACAGTAACAGTAGCAGTAGCAGCAGCAGCAGCAGCAGCAGCAGCAGCAGCAGCAACAGCAGCAGCAGCAGCAGCAGCAGCAGCAGCAGCAACAGCAACAGTAACAGTAACAGTAACAGCAACGGTGGCAGCAGCGGCAGCGGTAGCGGTAGCGGTAACGGTAACGGTAACGGTAACGGTAGCAGTAGCGGTAGCGGTAGCGGTAACAGTAACAGTAACAGTAGCAGTAGCAGTAGCAGTAGCAGTAGCAGTAACAGTAACAGTAACAGTAACAGTAGCAGTAGCAGTAGCAGTAGCAGTAACAGTAACAGTAACAGTAACAGTAACAGTAGCAGTAGCAGTAGCAGTAACAGTAACAGTAACAGTAACAGTAACAGTAGCAGTAGCAGTAACAGTGCTCCTGTACTGTTACTGCTCTGGTCTGTGGCACGTACAGAATCACAGTAAAGCACTGGTGGGGTCCCTGGTCAGTGACGAGCGCAGTCGTCTCTCACATGCCCGGTGTGTTTTTGGAGTTATCACTTCCTGTTATGGCACGGGGCACATGACGGCCCTGTGTTTTGGGGCGAACAGTAATGCAGCTGTAACAGCCATGAGCACCACTGTGGGGAGGTTCAGGCCGCACAGAAAACAAACACTGACCCAAGACCTGCAGCTCTGTGAGAACCAGGACCAGACCAGGGCTAGACTAAGAACTGGACCCGGCCTGGACCCGGCCTGGACTCTGGACTCGGCCTGGACCCGGTTTGGACTCTGGACTCTGGACTCTGGACTCTGGACTCTGGACTCTGGACTCTGGACTCTGGACTCTGGACCCGGTCTGGACTCTGGACTCTGGACTCTGGACCTGGTCTGGACTCTGGACCCGGTCTGGACTCTGGACCCGGTCTGGACTCTGGACTCTGGACTCTGGACCCGGTCTGGACTCTGGACTCTGGACTCTGGGCTCTGGACCCGGTCTGGACTCTGGACTCAGCCTAGACCCGGTCTGGACTCTGGACTCTGGACTCTGGACTCTGGACCCGGTCTGGACTCTGGACTCTGGACTCTGGACTCTGGACCCTGGACTCTGGACTCTGGACCCGGTCTGGACTCTGGACCCGGTCTGGACTCTGGACTCGGTCTGGACTCTGGACCCGGTCTGGACTCTGGACTCTGGACTCTGGACTCTGGACTCTGGACCCGGTCTGGACTCTGGACCCGGTCTGGACTCTGGACTCTGGACTCTGGGCTCTGGACTCTGGACCCGGTCTGG
>CM068355.1:41805676-41888176 GCA_034769755.1 Odontamblyopus lacepedii | reverse complement strand
GACATCACGAGGTGCTCTGTTTGCATATGCTCAGTCCTAATCCGCTGTTAACCCCGTGTAATCTGGTCCTCATCTGGCCCCGGTCCGAGTCCGGCTTTAGTCCGGTCTAATCCCCGGTCTTCAGGAAGTCCTTATTGTGGCTCTGATCCAGATTTATTCCCGATGACCTCTGACCCCATAAGCCCGAGGGGGGTCGCTCCGGACCAGGACCAAACCAGGACCAAACCAGGACCAAACCAGGACTAAACCAGGACTAAACCAGGACTAAACCAGGGCTAAACCAGGGCTAAACCAGGACTTAAACCAGGACCAAACCAGGACCAAACCAGGACTAAACCAGGACTAAACCAGGACCAAACCAGGACCAAACCAGGACCAAACCAGGACTAAACCAGGACTAAACCAGGACCAAACCAGGACCAAACCAGGACTAAACCAGGACTAAACCAGGACCAAACCAGGACTAAACCAGGACTAAACCAGGACCAAACCAGGACCAAACCAGGACCAAACCAGGACCAAACCAGGACTAAACCAGGACTAAACCAGGACCAAACCAGGACCAAACCAGGACCAAACCAGGACCAAACCAGGACCAAACCAGGACTAAACCAGGACTAAACCAGGACCAAACCAGGACCAAACCAGGTCTAAACCAGGACTAAACCAGGACTAAACCCGGACTAAACCAGGACTAAACCAGGACTAAACCAGGACTAAACCAGGACTAAACCAGGACTAATGTTGGCAAATTTGAGACCGACTGTCAAATGGCGGCACGGAGGCAGCAAGAAGGTTGCGGGTCCGATCCCCGGGTCGCCCGGGCCTTTCTGTGTGGAGTTTGCATGTTCTCCCCGTGTCTGGATGGGTTTCCTCCGGGCTCCGGTTTCCCCCATCAACCCAAAACCTGCAGCACCTGAACTAAGTGTGGCTCCACCTGCAGAGGGGTTCATGGGGGGTCAGGTGCTATGAGCATTGGGCAGCAAACTGCCCCCGCGACCCAGCCGGATTCAGTGGGAGAAGATGGATGGACGTCAAAATGTTTTATTTTTTAGTAGAACCCCACAGACAAATAAAAAGCCAAAACCAAAAGAGCACTGGGTGATGTCACGAGGTGGAACAGTGTCGCGGGAGTGCGGCGGAAGAGCATTTACAGGTTTACAGGAACTTTGATTTTTCTTTGGGGCTTAAATGAGTTTGTGAAGAACGCGAAACAAACACGACGTTTTGTCCTGGATCAAAATGGCCGCCTCCTCGTGGACAGATGCATCGTGGGAAGTGTAGTCCGTCCCTCTACAACCTTTAACACTTTAACTTTAAACTAACTCTGAACTTTAAAAAACTGACTCTGTTGAACTTTCTCTGTTTCTCATGCACTGAACTCTGATTAACGCTGATTAACTCTGTGCTTCTCTCTCCTCCTGCCTCCATTTGTCCGATGGTTCTCCTCATTTACTCCTCCATTTTGTTTACTCCTCCATTTTGTTTACTCCTCCATTTTGTTTACTCCTCCTCGTTTGCTCCTCCATCTTCTCCCGAATATTTTATTTTTACTTAATTCACATTTCATTGCCGCATCCTCCTCCCTCTTCGTTTCACCTCCTCCTCCCTCTTCGTTTCACCTCCTCCCTCTTCGTTTCACCTCCTCCCTCTTCGTTTCACCTCCTCCATCTTCGTTTCACCTCCTCCTCCCTCTTCGTTTCACCTCCTCCTCCCTCTTCGTTTCACCTCCTCCCTCTTCGTTTCACCTCCTCCCTCTTCGTTTCACCTCCTCCTCCCTCTTCGTTTCACCTCCTCCCTCTTCGTTTCACCTCCTCCCTCTTCGTTTCACCTCCTCCTCCCTCTTCGTTTCACCTCCTCCTCCCTCTTCGTTTCACCTCCTCCTCCCTCTTCGTTTCACCTCCTCCTCCCTCTTCGTTTCACCTCCTCCCTCTTCGTTTCACCTCCTCCTCCCTCTTCGTTTCACCTCCTCCCTCTTCGTTTCACCTCCTCCCTCTTCGTTTCACCTCCTCCTTCCTCTTCGTTTCACCTCCTCCCTCTTCGTTTCACCTCCTCCTCCCTCTTCGTTTCACCTCCTCCCTCTTCGTTTCACCTCCTCCTCCCTCTTCGTTTCACCTCCTCCCTCTTCGTTTCACCTCCTCCTCCCTCTTCGTTTCACCTCCTCCCTCTTTGTTTCACCTCCTTCTCCTTCTTCGTTTCACCTCCTCCCTCTTCGTTTCACCTCCTCCCTCTTCGTTTCACCTCCTTCTCCTTCGTTTCACCTCCTCCCTTTTCGTTTCACCTCCTCCTCCCTCTTCGTTTCACCTCTTCCTCCCTCTTCGTTTGACCTCCTCTCTCATCGTTTCACCTCCTCCCTCTTCGTTTGACCTCCTCCCTCTTCGTTTGACCTCCTCCCTCTTCATTTCACCTCCTTCTCCCTCCTTGTATCACCTCCTCCTCCCTCCTTGTTTCATCTCCTCCTCCCTCCTTGTTTCACCTCCTTCTCCCTCCTTGTTTCACCTCCTTCTCCCTCTTCGTTTCACCTCCTCCCTCTTCGTTTCACCTCCTCCATCTTCATTTCACCTCCTCCTCCCTCTTCGTTTCACCTCCTCCTCCCTCTTCGTTTGACCTCCTCCCTCTTCGTTTGACCTCCTCCCTCTTCGTTTGACCTCCTTCTCCCTCCTTGTTTCACCTCCTCCTCCCTCCTTCTTTCACCTCCTTCTCCCTCTTCGTTTCACCTCCTCCTCCCTCTTTGTTTCACCTCCTCCTCCCTCTTCGTTTCACCTCCTCCTCACTCTTTGTTTCACCTGCCCCTCCCTCTTCGTTTCACCTCCTCCTCCCTCTTTGTTTCACCTCCTCCTCCCTCTTCGTTTCACCTCCTCCTCACTCTTTGTTTCACCTGCCCCTCCCTCCTCGTTTTGCCTCCTTCTTTCTCTTTGTTTTGCCTCCTTCTCCCTCTTCGTTTCGCCTCCTTCTCCCTCTTCGTTTCACCACCTCCTCCCTCTTCGTTTCATCTCCTTCTCCCTCCTTGTTTCACCTCCTTTTCCCTCCTCGTTTCACCTCCTTCCTCTTCATTTCACCTCCTCCCTCTTTGTTTCACCTCCTTCTCCCTCTTCATTTTGCCTCCTCCTTCCTCTTCGTTTTGCCTCCTTCTCCCTTTGTTTCACCTCCTTCTCCCTCTTTGTTTCACCTCCTCCTCCCTTTTCGTTTCACCTCATCCTCCCTCCTCGTTTCACGTCCTTGTTTCACCTCTCCCCTCGCGCCTCCTCCTCCTCCCTCCTTCCTCCTCCTCCCTCCTTCCGCCTCCTCCCTCCTTCCTCCCCCCCCGCCCCCTCGCGCCTCCTCCTCCTCCTCAGATGGACGTGGTGTACACCTTTCAGACGGGACAGGCACCCGTCCCCGGGGCTCTTCGCCGTCAGCCGTCTGTCGTCAGCCAACACAACGACTCTGCCGCCAAAACGCTCACCAGCCCCTCGCACCTGGGCTCCTCCCACCTGGCCGTAGGCTCCTCCCACCTGGGCGTTAGCTCCTCCCACTCCCTGTCCAATGCCGCCGCCCCCACGGCCGCAGGAAGTGAGTGACCTCTGACCCTGCGGACGCAGAACCGCTCGCGTAAACGATGGTTCGGTGTGGGCGTCCGGAGCAGCCGGCGCCCCCTACGGGTCCGAGTGTGCGGGGTCCAAATACTGACGCCAAACGACAAATACTGACGACAAGCGACAAAAATACTGACGACAAGCGACAAAAATACTGACGACAAGAGACAAATACTGACGCCAAACGACAAATACTGACGACAAGCGACAAAAATACTGACGACAAGAGACAAATACTGACGCCAAACGACAAATACTGACGACAAGCGACAAAAATACTGACGACAAGAGACAAATACTGACGCCAAACGACAAATACTGACGACAAGAGACAAATACTGACGACAAACGACAAATACTGACCACAAACGATAAATACTGACGCCAAACGACAAATACTGACGACAAACGACAAATACTGACGCCAAACGACAAATACTGACGACAAGCGACAAAAATACTGACGACAAGAGACAAATACTGACGCCAAACGACAAATACTGACGCCAAACGACAAATACTGACGACAAATATTGACATCAAATACTGACGCCAAACGACAAATACTGACGCCAAACGACAAATACTGACGACAAGCGACAAAAATACTGACGACAAGAGACAAATACTGACGACAAGCGACAAAAATACTGACGACAAGAGACAAATACTGACGCCAAGCGACAAAAATACTGACGACAAGCGACAAATACTGACGACAAGCGACAAATACTGACGACAAGCAACAAATACTGACGCCAAACGACAAATACTGACGACAAGCGACAAATACTGACGACAAGCGACAAATGCTGATGCCAAACGACAAATACTGACGACAAGCGACAAATACTGACGACAAGCGACAAATACTGACGACAAGCGACAAATACTGACGACAAGCGACAAATACTGACGCCAAACGACAAATACCGACGACAAGCGACAAATACTGACGACAAGCGACAAATACTGACGACAAATACTGACGCCAAACGACAAATACTGACGACAAGCGACAAATACTGACGACAAGCGACAAATACTGACGCCAAGCGACAAATACTGACGCCAAGCGACAAATACTGACGCCAAACGACAAATACCGACGACAAGCGACAAATACTGACGCCAAACGAGAAATACTGACGCCAAACGACAAATACTGACGCCAAGCGACAAATACTGACGCCAAACGACAAATACTGACAACAAATACTGACGCCAAACGACAAATACTGACGCCAAGCGACAAATACTGACGCCAAGCGACAAATACTGACGCCAAACGACAAATACTGACGACAAGCGACAAATACTGACGCCAAACGACAAATACTGACGACAAACGACAAATACTGACGACAAATACTGACGCCAAATGACAAATACTGACGAGAAGTGACAAATACTGACGCCAAACGACAAATACTGACGCCAAGCGACAAATACTGACGACAAATACTGACGCCAAACGACAAATACTGACGACAAGCGACAAATACTGACGCCAAACGACAAATACTGACGCCAAGCGACAAATACTGACGACAAATACTGACGCCAAACGACAAATACTGACGCCAAGCGACAAATACTGACGCCAAACGACAAATACTGACGACAAGCGACAAATACTGACGCCAAACGACAAATACTGACGACAAACGACAAATACTGACGACAAATACTGACGCCAAATGACAAATACTGACGAGAAGCGACAAATACTGACGACAAGCAACAAATACTGACGCCAAACGACAAATACTGACGACAAGCGATAAATACTGACGACAAACGACAAATACTGACGACAAATACTGACGCCAAACGACAAATACTGACGACAAATACTGACGCCAAACGACAAATACTGACGACAAATACTGACACCAAACGACAAATACTGACGACAAGCGACAAATACTGACGCCAAATGACAAATACTGATGACAAATACTGACGCCAAACGACAAATACTGACGCCAAACGACAAATACTGACGACAAACGACAAATACTGACGACAAATACTGACGCCAAATGACAAATACTGACGAGAAGTGACAAATACTGACGACAAATACTGACGCCAAACGACAAATACTGACGCCAAGCGACAAATACTGACGACAAATACTGACGCCAAACGACAAATACTGACGACAAGCGACAAATACTGACGCCAAACGACAAATACTGACGCCAAGCGACAAATACTGACGACAAATACTGACGCCAAACGACAAATACTGACGCCAAGCGACAAATACTGACGCCAAACGACAAATACTGACGACAAGCGACAAATACTGACGCCAAACGACAAATACTGACGACAAACGACAAATACTGACGACAAATACTGACGCCAAATGACAAATACTGACGAGAAGCGACAAATACTGACGACAAGCGACAAATACTGACGACAAACGACAAATACTGACGACAAACAACAAATACTGACGACAAATACTGACGCCAAACGACAAATACTGACGACAAATACTGACGCCAAACGACAAATACTGACGACAAATACTGACACCAAACGACAAATACTGACGACAAGCGACAAATACTGACGCCAAACGACAAATACTGATGACAAACGACAAATACTGACGACAAATACTGACGCCAAATGACAAATACTGACGAGAAGCGACAAATACTGACGACAAGCAACAAATACTGACGCCAAACGACAAATACTGACGACAAGCGATAAATACTGACGACAAACGACAAATACTGACGACAAATACTGACGCCAAACGACAAATACTGACGACAAATACTGATGCCAAACGACAAATACTGACGACAAATACTTCAATTCAATTCAATTCAATTTATTTTGTAGCGCCCAAAATCGCAACAACAGTAGCCTCTAAGGGCGTTCCAAGATATGGATGAGTAAAACATACACACAGACATATCAGAACAGGAATAAACAACATTCATGTAAAGCAGCACTGACGACAAATACTGACACCAAACGACAAATACTGACGCCAAGCGACAAATACTGACGCCAAACGACAAATACTGACGCCAAGCGACAAATACTGACGACAAATACTGACGCCAAACGACAAATACTGACGACAAGCGACAAATACTGACGCCAAACGACAAATACTGACGCCAAATGACAAATACTGACGACAAATACTGACGCCAAACGACAAATACTGACGCCAAGCGACAAATACTGACGCCAAACGACAAATACTGACGACAAGTGACAAATACTGACGCCAAACGACAAATACTGACGCCAAACGACAAATACTGACGACAAACGACAAATACTGACGACAAATACTGACGCCAAATGACAAATGCTGACGAGAAGCGACAAATACTGACGACAAATACTGACGCCAAACGACAAATACTGACGCCAAGCGACAAATACTGACGACAAATACTGACGCCAAACGACAAATACTGACGCCAAGCGACAAATACTGACGCCAAGCGACAAATACTGACGCCAAACGACAAATACTGACGCCAAGCGACAAATACTGACGCCAAACGACAAATACTGACGCCAAGCGACAAATACTGACGCCAAACGCCAAATACTGACGACAAACGACAAATACTGATGACAAATACTGACCCCAAATGACAAATACTGACGCCAAACGACAAATACTGACAACAAACGACAAATACTGACGACAAACGACAAATACTGATGACAAATACTGACGACAAATGACAAATACTGACAACAAACGACAAATACTGATGCCAAACGACAAATACTGACGATAAATACTGACGACAAACACCAAATACTGACGCCAAATGACAAATACTGACGATAAATACTGACGACAAACACCAAATACTGACGACAAATGACAAATACTGACGCCAAATACTGACGACAAACGACAAATACTGACGCCAAATACTGACGACAAACGACAAATACTGACCACAAACGACAAATACTGACCACAAACGATAAATACTGACGCCAAACGACAAATACTGACGCCAAATGACAAATACTGACGCCAAACAACAAACACTGACGACAAATACTGACATCAAATACTGACGACAAACGACAAATACTGACCACAAACGACAAACACTGACGACAAATATTGACATCAAATACTGACCCCAAACAACAAATACTGACGCCAAATGACAAATGCTGACGACAAGAGACAAATACTGACGCCAAACGACACAACAAACAAACAAACTACTGACCCTTCCTAGTTGTAGTTGCTGTAGTTGTTGTAGTAGTTTTAGTTGTAGTTTTAATTGTAGTTTTAGTTTTAGTTGTTTTAGTTGTAGTAGTTTTTAGTTGTAGTTTTAGTTTTAGTTGTAGTAGTTTTTAGTTGTAGTTTTAGTTTAAGTTGTAGTAGTTTAAGTTGTAGTTGTAGTTTTAGTTGTAGTTTTAGTTTAAGTTGTAGTAGTTTAAGTTGTAGTTGTAGTTTTAGTTGTAGTTTTAGTTTAAGTTGTAGTAGTTTAAGTTGTAGTTGTAGTTTTAGTTGTAGTTTTAGTTTAAGTTGTAGTAGTTTAAGTTGTAGTTTTAGTTGTAGTTTTAGTTTTTGTAGTTTTAGTTTTAGTTGTAGTTTTAGTTTTAGTTGTCTCCACACTCCACAGCTCCACTCTGCCCCCTGCTGTTCAGGGGAGGTGTGTTCAGCTCCACTCTGCCCCCTGCTGTTCAGGGGAGGTGTGTTCAGCTCCACTCTGCCCCCTGCTGTTCAGGGGAGGTGTGTTCAGCTCCACTCTGCCCCCTGCTGTTCAGAGGAGGTGTGTTCAGCTCCACTCTGCCCCCTGCTGTTCAGGGGGGGTGTGTTCAGCTCCACTCTGCCCCCTGCTGTTCAGGGGAGGTGTGTTCAGCTCCACTCTGCCCCCTGCTGTTCAGGGGAGGTGTGTTCAGCTCCACTCTGCCCCCTGCTGTTCAGGGGAGGTGTGTTCAGCTCCACTCTGCCCCCTGCTGTTCAGGGGAGGTGTGTTCAGCTCCACTCTGCCCCCTGCTGTTCAGGGGAGGTGTGTTCAGCTCCACTCTGCCCCCTGCTGTTCAGGGGAGGTGTGTTCAGCTCCACTCTGCCCCCTGCTGTTCAGGGGAGGGGTGTGCAGCTCCACGCTGCCCCCTGCGGTTCAGGAGGTGTGTTCAGCTCCACTCTGCCCCCTGCTGTTCAGGGTAGTTGTTTTCAGCTCCTCTCTGCCCCCTGCTGTTCAGAGGAGGTGTGTTCAGCTCCACTCTGCCCCTGCTGTTCAGGGAGGTGTGTTCAGCTCCACTCTGCCCCTGCTGTTCAGGGAGGTGTGTTCAGCTCCACTCTGCCCCCTGCTGTTCAGGAGGTGTGTTCAGCTCCACTCTGCCCCTGCTGTTCAGTTCAGCTCCACTCTGCCCCTGCTGTTCGCTGTTCAGGGAGGTGTGCTCAGCTCCACTCTGCCCCCTGCTGTTCAGGGGAGGTGTGTTCAGCTCCACTCTGCCCCCTGCTGTTCAGGGGAGGTGTGTTCAGCTCCACTCTGCCCCCTGCTGTTCAGGGGAGGTGTGTTCAGCTCCACTCTGCCCCCTGCTGTTCAGGGGAGGTGTGTTCAGCTCCACTCTGCCCCCTGCTGTTCAGGGGAGGTGTGTTCAGCTCCACTCTGCCCCCTGCTGTTCAGGGGAGGTGTGTTCAGCTCCACTCTGCCCCCTGCTGTTCAGGGGAGGTGTGTTCAGCTCCACTCTGCCCCCTGCTGTTCAGGGGAGGTGTGTTCAGCTCCACTCTGCCCCCTGCTGTTCAGGGGAGGTGTGTTCAGCTCCACTCTGCCCCCTGCTGTTCAGGGGAGGTTGTTCGGTTTGATGTGAGCGGAGAGAACGTCTCAGAATTACATCATCGAAAGAAAAGCAAAACAAGAATCCACAAATGCACCATTATTTTATTATTATTTTTTTATTTTTTTGTACGTTTTTACATTTGTGTTTTGTATTTGGATATTTATAAATGTTATATTTATATATATCTTTTTATTTGTATAAATCTCTGTGAGACAATTCTACCTGGTTTAGTCCTGGTTTAGACCTCGTTTAGTCCTGGTTTAGACCTCGTTTAGTCCTGGTTTAGTCCTGGTTTAGTCCTGGTTTAGTCCTGGTTTAGACCTGGTTTAGTCCTGGTTTAGTCCTGGTTCAGTCCTGGTTCGGTCCTGGTTTAGTCCTGGTTTAGACCTCGTTTAGTCCTGGTTTAGTCCTGGTTCAGTCCTGGTTCGGTCCTGGTTTAGTCCTGGTTTAGACCTCGTTTAGTCCTGGTTTAGACCTCGTTTAGTCCTGGTTTAGACCTTGTTTAATCCTGGTTTAGACCTCGTTTAGTCCTGGTTTAGTCCTGGTTTAGACCTCGTTTAGTCCTGGTTTAGACCTCGTTTAGTCCTGGTTTAGTCCTGGTTTAGACCTCGTTTAGTCCTGGTTTAGACCTCGTTTAGTCCTGGTTTAGACCTCGTTTAGTCCTGGTTTAGTCCTGGTTTAGTCCTGGTTTAGTCCTGGTTTAGTCCTGGTTTAGTCCTGGTTTAGTCCTGGTTTAGTCCTGGTTTAGTCCTGGTTTAGTCCTGGTTTAGTCCTGGTTTAGTCCTGGTTTAGACCTGGTTTAGTCCTGGTTTAGTCCTGGTTTAGTCCTGGTTTAGTCCTGGTTTAGACCTGGTTCAGTCCTGGTTTAGACCTCGTTTAGTCCTGGTTTAGTCCTGGTTTAGTCCTGGTTTAGTCCTGGTTTAGTCCTGGTTTAGTCCTGGTTTAGACCTCGTTTAGTCCTGGTTTAGTCCTGGTTTAGTCCTGGTTTAGTCCTGGTTTAGACCTCGTTTAGTCCTGGTTTAGTCCTGGTTTAGTCCTGGTTTAGTCCTGGTTTAGTCCTGGTTTAGACCTGGTTTAGTCCTGGTTTAGTCCTGGTTTAGTCCTGGTTTAGTCCTGGTTTAGTCCTGGTTTAGACCTGGTTTAGTCCTGGTTTAGTCCTGGTTTAGTCCTGGTTTAGTCCTGGTTTAGTCCTGGTTTAGTCCTGGTTCAGTCCTGGTTTAGACCTCGTTTAGTCCTGGTTTAGACCTCGTTTAGTCCTGGTTTAGACCTCGTTTAGTCCTGGTTTAGTCCTGGTTTAGACCTCGTTTAGTCCTGGTTTAGACCTCGTTTAGTCCTGGTTTAGACCTCGTTTAGTCCTGGTTTAGTCCTGGTTTAGTCCTGGTTTAGTCCTGGTTTAGACCTCGTTTAGTCCTGGTTTAGTCCTGGTTTAGTCCTGGTTTAGACCTGGTTTAGTCCTGGTTTAGTCCTGGTTTAGTCCTGGTTTAGACCTGGTTTAGTCCTGGTTTAGTCCTGGTTTAGTCCTTGTTTAGTCCTGGTTTAGACCTGGTTCAGTCCTGGTTTAGACCTCGTTTAGTCCTGGTTTAGTCCTGGTTTAGTCCTGGTTTAGTCCTGGTTTAGTCCTGGTTCAGTCCTGGTTTAGACCTCGTTTAGTCCTGGTTTAGTCCTGGTTTAGTCCTGGTTTAGTCCTGGTTTAGACCTCGTTTAGTCCTGGTTTAGTCCTGGTTTAGTCCTGGTTTAGACCTGGTTTAGTCCTGGTTTAGTCCTGGTTTAGTCCTGGTTTAGACCTGGTTTAGTCCTGGTTTAGTCCTGGTTTAGTCCTGGTTTAGTCCTGGTTTAGTCCTGGTTTAGACCTGGTTTAGTCCTGGTTTAGACCTGGTTTAGACCTCGTTTAGTCCTGGTTTAGTCCTGGTTTAGACCTGGTTTAGACCTCGTTTAGTCCTGGTTTAGTCCTGGTTTAGTCCTGGTTTAGTCCTGGTTTAGTCCTGGTTTAGTCCTGGTTTAGACCTGGTTTAGACCTGGTTTAGTCCTGGTTTAGACCTGGTTTAGTCCTGGTTTAGACCTGGTTTAGTCCTGGTTTAGACCTGGTTTAGTCCTGGTTTAGTCCTGGTTTAGTCCTGGTTTAGTCCTGGTTTAGTCCTGGTTTAGACCTGGTTTAGTCCTTGTTTCCAAACGTTCTTTCAGTTTTATTTCATTGTAATTAGTTGTTGTTTTTTGTCCTTTTATCTTATGTTATTTTAAGGTTGTGTGAAATCCTGGTCCTGGACCAGACCTGGTCCTGGTCCAGACCCGGTCCTGGTCCAGACCCGGTCCTGGACTCACTGTGGCTCTCCTTGCAGATTAAGGTGGTGAAGGCGTTCCGGTCTTCGCTCTACCGCGGTCTGGAGAGTCCCGAGTACCGGAGCAACATCCACTCCTTCATGTCCCACCCTGAGTTCGTGCCCATGTCCGAGGAGGAGTCCCGGGTCCCCAGCGTCATCGAGGAGAGCGGAGAGGAGATCCAGGCCTGCCCCGAGACCGGACCCGAGACCGGACCCGAGACCAGACCCGAGACCGGACCAGAGACCGGACCAGAGACCGGACCAGAGACCAGCTGAAGACCAGACCAGAGACCAGAGACCAGACCAGAGACCAGCTGAAGACCAGACCAGAGACCAGACCAGAGACCAGACCAGAGACCAGACCAGAGACCAGCTGAAGACCAGACCAGAGACCAGAGACCAGAGACCAGACCAGAGACCAGCTGAAGACCAGACCAGAGACCAGAGACGAGACCAGAGACCAGAGACCAGACCAGAGACCAGAGACCAGACCAGAGACCAGAGACCAGACCAGAGACCAGACCCGAGACCAGACCAGAAACTAGACCAGAGACCGGACCAGAGACCAGCTGAAGACCAGACCAGAGACCAGACCAGAGACCGGACCAGAGACCGGACCAGAGACCAGCTGAAGACCAGACCAGAGACCAGAGACGAGACCAGAGACCAGAGACCAGAGACCAGACCAGAGACCAGACCCGAGACCAGACCAGAAACTAGACCAGAGACCGGACCAGAGACCAGCTGAAGACCCGACCAGAGACCAGACCAGAGACCAGACCAGAGACCGGACCAGACAAGACCAAAATGAACCACAGACTGGACCAGAAACCATCAGAGACTTCCAGACCTCAGTCTCCCAGACTTGATCCGGGGTTAAAAACTGGACCTCTTCCTCGACAAATAAAACCCCCTCCAGGACCTCAAGAACTGAACCAAGACTCTCCAGACCCCAGACCCAAGACCAGACTGAGGAGCTGGACCAGAACCACTAAGAGCTCCAGCAGAACCTTCGGAACCTTCAGAACCTTCAGAACCTTCAGAACCTTTGGACCGTGGACCACGACGGGAGCAAAGAGCAAAACGCTTCCCCCAAAAGACCTGACCCTCCGGAGTCACATGACCCTCCGGAGTCACATGACCACACACGGAGGGGGCGGAGCTTCACGTTTTGAGTGACGGGTCGTTTCCTCGCTTTGTTTTAATCCCGCTTCTTTACCGAAATGCGACGGGCGACATCTCGAAGCCATTCACACATATCAGTATTTGAATTAGGGACGCACCGATACCGATACTGGTGTTGAACGTCTTGCCGGATCAGATATCGGTTCCGTGGTATCGGTTCAAGCGATGTGTCGATCGATGCTTTAGTCAATTGGAACGAGACGATTCCCCGAACGTCTCTGAATGTCGGAACTTTTCTTCGTACGAAGCTTCAGTCGTGACGTGAAAACAGAACTCTACTGAGACCTGGTGTAGTCCTGGTTCAGTCCTGGTTTAGTCCTGGTTTAGTTTCCTCCCTGCACTGGTATCGGTTCAGGTATCAACCCGGCAGATACTTAATGTCCGAGTATCGATATCGGTATCGGCACTGAAGCTGGATCGGTGCGTCCCTGATTTAAATCTTAATCAGCACCAGCAAATCTGAACCCTGTTTTCACCAAGACTTTTCCCCACGAAGCGGCAATACTTTCACACGTCGGTTTGGACTCTCGGGGTTTGGACTCTCGGGGTTCGGACTCTCGGGGTTCGGACTCTCGGGGTTTGGACTCTCGGGGTTCGGACTCTCGGGGTTCGGACTCTCGGGGTTCGGACTCTCGGGGTTCGGACTCTCGGGGTTTGGAGACTCGGGGTTTGGACTCGGGTTTGGACTCTCGGGGTTTGGACTCTCGGGGTTCGGACTCTCGGGGTTCGGACTCTCGGGGTTTGGCCTCTCGGGGTTCGGACTCGGGTTTGGACTCTCGGGGTTTGGACTCTCGGGGTTCGGACTCGGGTTTGGACTCTCGGGGTTTGGAGACTCGGGGTTTGGACTCGGGTTTGGACTCTCGGGGTTCGGACTCTCGGGGTTCGGACTCTCGGGGTTCGGACTCTCGGGGTTCGGACTCTCGGGGTTTGGACTCTCGGGGTTCGGACTCGGGTTTGGACTCTCGGGGTTTGGACTCTCGGGGTTCGGACTCTCGGGGTTCGGACTCTCGGGGTTCGGACTCTCGGGGTTTGGACTCTCGGGGTTTGGACTCTGGTTTGGACTCGGGTTTGGACTCTGGTTTGGACTCGGGTTTGGACTCGGGTTTGGACTCTGGTTTGGACTCTGGTTTGGACTCGGGTTTGGACTCGGGTTTGGACTCGGGTTTGGACTCGGGTTTGGACTCTCGGGGTTTGGACTCTCGGGGTTTGGACTCGGGTTTGGACTCGGGTTCGGACTCTCGGGGTTTGGACTCTCGGGGTTTGGACTCTCGGGGTTTGGACTCTGGTTTGGACTCGGGTTTGGACTCGGGTTTGGACTCTGGTTTGGACTCTGGTTTGGACTCTGGTTTGGACTCGGGTTTGGACTCGGGTTTGGACTCGGGTTTGGACTCTGGTTTGGACTCTGGTTTGGACTCGGGTTTGGACTCTGGTTTGGACTCGGGTTTGGACTCGGGTTTGGACTCTGGTTTGGACTCGGGTTTGGACTCGGGTTTGGACTCGGGTTTGGACTCGGGTTTGGACTCTCGGGGTTTGGACTCGGGTTTGGACTCGGGTTTGGACTCTCGGGGTTTGGACTCGGGTTTGGACTCGGGTTTGGGGGAAGCGTTTGGCTCCCGGGTCCTGGTCTCGGACTCTTCCATCGGAGTATCTCGGATTCTTCTTTCGTACTTCTGTTCTTCTTCTTCGGCTTTGGATTTTCCGTTTGTTTTCGCTGCAGAATTTTGTCTCCGAAACAAAGACTTTGTTTTTTCTCATGTACAGAAGCTTCAGACTTTATGAACTTTTAGAAGAAAACGAGACGCCGCCCGCACCAACGAGAAGACCTGCTTTAGTCCTGCTTTAGTCCTGCTTTAGTCCTGGTTTAGACCTGCTTTAGACCTGGTTTAGACCTGCTTTAGACCTGCTTTAGACCTGCTTTAGACCTGCTTTAGACCTGGTTTAGACCTGGTTTAGACCTGCTTTAGACCTGCTTTAGACCTGCTTTAGTCCTGCTTTAGACCTGCTTTAGACCTGCTTTAGACCTGGTTTAGACCTGCTTTAATCCTGGTTTAGACCTGGTTTAGTCCTGGTTTAGTCCTGGTTTAGACCTCGTTCAGTCCTGGTTTAGTCCTGGTTTAGTCCTGGTTTAGTCCTGGATCGTGAGGGTGACGTGCCAAAGGGGGACTCGGGGACTCGGGGACTCGGGGACTCGGGGACTTTGCCAAAGTTCCACGAAATGAATTTTAAGTTTTGCCAAAGTTTTATTTGAAATTTCATTAAATTTTATATTTTAATCTTTTTAGACGTTTTCTTCGCTCTAATTTTTGGTCCAGATATCGACAGGTTCATTTGGGTCTCGGGTTTAAACCAGGACTAGGCTCTGGACTCTGAAACGGCTCCCAAACGGCTCCCAAACGGCTCCCAAACGGCTCCCAAACGGCTCCCAAACGGCTCCCAAACGGCTCCCAAACGGCTCCCAAACGGCTCCTGGGTGTTTTGGGAGTCGTTTTGGTGTGGGTTTGGGTTATAGGTTTAGGCGATGTTCGGGCAATGTTCCGGTGGGGTTTAGGTGATGTTCGGGTGGGGTTTAGGTGATGTTTGGGCGATGTTCGGGTGGGGATTAGGCGATGTTTAGGCGGGGTTTAGGCGATGTTTAGGCGGGGTTTAGGCGATGTTCGGGTGGGGATTAGGCGATGTTTAGGCGATGTTCGGGTGGGGATTAGGCGATGTTTAGGCGGGGTTTAGGCGATGTTTAGGCGGGGTTTAGGCGATGTTCGGGTGGGGATTAGGCGATGTTTAGGCGGGGTTTAGGCGATGTTTTGGTGGGGATTAGGCGGGGTTTAGGCGATGTTTTGGTGGGGATTAGGCGATGTTTAGGCGATGTTTAGGCGGGGTTTAGGCGGGGTTTAGGCGATGTTCGGGTGGGGATTAGGCGATGTTTAGGCGGGGTTTAGGCGATGTTTTGGTGGGGTTTAGGCGATGTTTGGGCAATGTTCCGGTGGGGTTTAGGTGATGTTCGGGCAATGTTCCGGTGGGGTTTAGGTGATGTTCGGGCAATGTTCCGGTGGGGTTTAGGTGATGTTTGGGCGATGTTCGGGTGGGGATTAGGCGATGTTTAGGCGGGGTTTAGGCGATGTTTAGGCGGGGTTTAGGCGGGGTTTAGGCGATGTTCGGGTGGGGATTAGGCGATGTTTAGGCGGGGTTTAGGCGATGTTTTGGTGGGGATTAGGCGGGGTTTAGGCGGGGTTTAGGCGATGTTTTGGTGGGGATTAGGCGGGGTTTAGGCGGGGTTTAGGCGGGGTTTAGGCGATGTTTTGGTGGGGTTTAGGCGGGGTTTAGGCGATGTTTTGGTGCGGGCGGCGTCCGGTGCGTCTGTGTAAATGCGAGTTGTGCTTGTGTCCATTGCAGCTCTGAATGTCGTCGCTGCATGTCCAAAAAAAGAATGTTTACTGCGATTCTCAAACCCCAGTCCACGTCCACAGAGGGCGCTCCGCTCCACGCTAGGGCCCCGGGCCAGGGCCTGGTGCCAGTCCAGGGCCTGGTCTCGGGTCCTAGTCCAGACCTTGGTCCTTCAGAGTCCGGTCTCGACGGACCCAGACCTGAACAATCTTAGTACGCTGCATGTCGTGTTCATTCGTGTCGAGTCGCATGAGAACTATACGGAATGAAACTGTGCTGTTTTCTCGGAGACGCGTTCACTTCCTGCTTCAGCCGCACCACTTCCTGTCCGTACTTCCTGTTTACATCTGAGTACAGAAACGTTCTTAAAGCTGGATTGACTGAACCTTTCAAAGACTGACGACTGTTCTGCGAAATGAAGGAAACGTCACAAAATCCTCCACTTCAGCCTGAAAAAAACATCCCAACACATTTGATTTTTGTTTCTGTTTGACCAATCACGGCAAAGATTTTGGACCAATCAGAGCAGAGTTTGGCGCTGGGAGTGGAATGAACAGGAAGTGATCGCGCCTCCAGACGTCTTCGTGATTTTGATCCTGAGTTTTGTATCTGTTTGTTTGTGTTTTAATGTTGATGTTTGACTCTGCGCGACTCGGGCGGAAAACCGGGTTTATCCTGAGAAAACACGAGCCGCTTTTGACCAAAACTTCCACCCGAATTCTCCTCTTTTGACCAAAACTGCTGCCTCCTGTTGTGCCAAATGAAACGGCTGTTTACGTTCAGTTTCGTGTTGAGTTTGAGCGTCCGGGACATTTGAGTTTCGTCACGTTTCAGTCCCGCGGCGTCGTGTTTTCCCAGAACAAACCGCGCACAGTTTTCCCGCCCGAGTTTTGGCAGAGTTGGGTTCCCACGGCGACGGCGGCAGAGCCAAATTAACCCCTCGGTCACTGTGTCCCTCTGCCGCCGCCTCGCCGCCTGTCCACCAATCAGAGGAGCCCGTTTACGGAGGCCACGCCCGCGCTGCCAGGCCGGGGGCGGGACCTGGTTTAGACCTGGTTTAGACCTGGTCTAGCCCCCCCGGCCTGCCCAGCGCCCCCGTGTGGCCTCAGAACGCCATAGTCACTGTTCTTCCCGGCTTTTCTATGTACCAGAGCCATATTTGGGGTTGTTGTGTTGACGGCCACCTTGGTTTCGTTGGACGTTTCCTTTGATTCCAAACGACCAAAAAGAACGGGCTTCAGGAGGACCACGCTCCGGCCCGATCTCGACGCTAACTCTCCCGGGGATCTTTCTGCATGGTTTTCATATGGAATTCAATGTTTTGCTCATTTTTTACAATTACTTCTGTATTTTTATATATTTTTAATATTTTGGAGATATATACGACTCTATCTGTAAAGGCTGCAGTTTGGTGAGCTGATGTGAATATTTAAAGCCACGTTGTTGTCGTCACATGAGGTTTAGGGCTCACAACATGTTTACGTGCTGTCGCTGCCAACGGAGCCGAGTCCTGGGTCTGAGCCCGGTCCGGACCCGGTCTAGGCGGGGTCTGGACCATAGACCGCGCGGACGTACAAGGACATGACCCGCCGGCCTGGGCGCGAGTCGACCGCCGTTCAGTTTGTGTGGGAAACGCGTGGCCCTCGTTCCAAAACTGTCCTCGTTTCAGTCGGAAAAACGCCCGAACCCGAACCCTCATTTACTTCCATATTTTGTTCCTAAAACAATTCCGATTCCCAACATGGAACTCCGTGCTAAATTCGCCCGATAACCACAGCCTCGATGAGCTTCATCTGATTCGAGTCAGACTGCGGTCTAAACAAAGTCTAAACGGGGTCCAAACGAAGTCTAAACGGGGTCCAAACGAAGTCTAAACGGGGTCCAAACGAAGTCTAAACGGGGTCCAAACGAAGTCTAAACGGGGTCCAAACGAAGTCTAAACGGGGTCCAAATGAAGTCTAAACGGGGTCCGAATGAAGTCTAACTGGGGTTTAAACGAGGGTCTTAACAGGGTTTAAACGGGGTCTATAAATGGGGTCTTAACGGGGTTCAAATGGGGTCTAAAGGGGTCTAAATGAGATTTGAAACAAGGGTCTAAACGGGGTCTAAATGGGGGACTAAATGAGGTTCTAAACGGGATCTAAATGACGTCTAAATGGGGGTCTAAACGGGGGTCTAAACTGGATCTTAACGGGGTCTAAATGGGGTCTAAACGGGATCTAAATGAGGGTCTAAAGAGGTCTAAACAGCTTAAACGCGGTCTAAACGGAGTCTAAACAAGGGTCTAAACGAGGGTCTAAACGGAGTCTAAGCGAGGGTCTAAAGGGGTCTAAGCGAGAGTCTAAAGGGGTCTAAGCGAGAGTCTAAAGGGGTCTAAATGGAGCCTAAACGGGGTCTAAAGGGGGTCTTAACGAGGGTCTAAACGAGGGTCTAAACGGGTCTAAACGAGGGTCTAAACGGGGTCTAAACGGGTCTAAACGAGGTCTAAACGGGGTCTAAACGAGGGTTCAGGAGCAGGAGGGACCAAACAAAGCTCCAGCCAAAGGTTGGAGGATCTAAAGTCGCATATTGGGAGTAAAACGGCGTCTCGGTGCCTGACGGAAACACAAACGCAGGCAGGGGGCGCTCCCTTCACCAGAACACTACAGTCGGTTTTGCACACGTCCCGGCGGCGCCCGTTTCAAAATGGTCTTAATGTTTACAGCTCGTATCATTCCGCGCGCACACTGCCCCCTGCTGCCCTCTGCTGCCCCCGCTGGCGGCGCAGACCCTGGACTCGCTCTTTTTGGACTAATCTGACGTGTCCCTTTTTCACTCCACACTATTCTAAACATATACATATTATATATAGAAAGTATATTAATCTATATTAATGCAGTCATCTGTGGTCGCAGTATCCACATTAAATGAGTGTACATGAGACCGGCGTCCTGTCCTCCTTTCACAATAAGACCAGTGTCCTTTCACAATAAGAGCTGTGTCCTTTCACAATAAGAGCTGTGTCCTTTCACAATAAGACCAGTGTCCTTTCACAATAAGAGCTGTGTCCTTTCACAATAAGAGCTGTGTCCTTTCACAATAAGACCAGTGTCCTTTCACAATAAGAGCTGTGTCCTTTCACAATAAGACCAGTGTCCTTTCACAATAAGACCAGTGTCCTTTCACAATAAGAGCTGTGTCCTTTCACAATAAGACCAGTGTCCTTTCACAATAAGAGCTGTGTCCTTTCACAATAAGAGCTGTGTCCTTTCACAATAAGACCAGTGTCCTTTCACAATAAGAGCTGTGTCCTTTCACAATAAGAGCTGTGTCCTTTCACAATAAGACCAGTGTCCTTTCACAATAAGAGCTGTGTCCTTTCACAATAAGACCAGTGTCCTTTCACAATAAGAGCTGTGTCCTTTCACAATAAGACCAGTGTCCTTTCACAATAAGAGCTGTGTCCTTTCACAATAAGACCAGTGTCCTTTCACAATAAGAGCTGTGTCCTTTCACAATAAGACCAGTGTCCTTTCACAATAAGAGCTGTGTCCTTTCACAATAAGAGCTGTGTCCTTTCACAATAAGAGCTGTGTCCTTTCACAATAAGAGCTGTGTCCTTTCACAATAAGACCAGTGTCCTTTCACAATAAGACCAGTGTCCTTTCACAATAAGACCAGTGTCCTTTCACAATAAGAGCTGTGTCCTTTCACAATAAGAGCTGTGTCCTTTCACAATAAGACCAGTGTCCTTTCACAATAAGACCAGTGTCCTTTCACAATAAGACCAGTGTCCTTTCACAATAAGACCAGTGTCCTTTCACAATAAGACCAGTGTCCTTTCACAATAAGACCAGTGTCCTTTCACAATAAGAGCTGTGTCCTTTCACAATAAGACCAGTGTCCTTTCACAATAAGACCAGTGTCCTTTCACAATAAGAGCTGTGTCCTTTCACAATAAGAGCTGTGTCCTTTCACAATAAGAGCTGTGTCCTTTCACAATAAGACCAGTGTCCTTTCACAATAAGACCAGTGTCCTTTCACAATAAGAGCTGTGTCCTTTCACAATAAGAGCTGTGTCCTTTCACAATAAGAGCTGTGTCCTTTCACAATAAGAGCTGTGTCCTTTCACAATAAGACCAGTGTCCTTTCACAATAAGAGCTGTGTCCTTTCACAATAAGACCAGTGTCCTTTCACAATAAGACCAGTGTCCTTTCACAATAAGAGCTGTGTCCTTTCACAATAAGAGCTGTGTCCTTTCACAATAAGACCAGTGTCCTTTCACAATAAGAGCTGTGTCCTTTCACAATAAGACCAGTGTCCTTTCACAATAAGAGCTGTGTCCTTTCACAATAAGAGCTGTGTCCTTTCACAATAAGACCAGTGTCCTTTCACAATAAGACCAGTGTCCTTTCACAATAAGACCAGTGTCCTTTCACAATAAGAGCTGTGTCCTTTCACAATAAGAGCTGTGTCCTTTCACAATAAGAGCTGTGTCCTTTCACAATAAGACCAGTGTCCTTTCACAATAAGACCAGTGTCCTTTCACAATAAGAGCTGTGTCCTTTCACAATAAGAGCTGTGTCCTTTCACAATAAGAGCTGTGTCCTTTCACAATAAGACCAGTGTCCTTTCACAATAAGAGCTGTGTCCTTTCACAATAAGACCAGTGTCCTTTCACAATAAGACCAGTGTCCTTTCACAATAAGAGCTGTGTCCTTTCACAATAAGAGCTGTGTCCTTTCACAATAAAACCAGTGTCCTTTCACAATAAGAGCTCTGTCCTTTCACAATAAGAGCTGTGTCCTTTCACAATAAGAGCTGTGTCCTTTCACAATAAGACCAGTGTCCTTTCACAATAAGACCAGTGTCCTTTCACAATAAGAGCTGTGTCCTTTCACAATAAGAGCTGTGTCCTTTCACAATAAGAGCTGTGTCCTTTCACAATAAGAGCTGTGTCCTTTCACAATAAGACCAGTGTCCTTTCACAATAAGAGCTGTGTCCTTTCACAATAAGACCAGTGTCCTTTCACAATAAGACCAGTGTCCTTTCACAATAAGAGCTGTGTCCTTTCACAATAAGAGCTGTGTCCTTTCACAATAAGACCAGTGTCCTTTCACAATAAGAGCTGTGTCCTTTCACAATAAGAGCTGTGTCCTTTCACAATAAGACCAGTGTCCTTTCACAATAAGAGCTGTGTCCTTTCACAATAAGAGCTGTGTCCTTTCACAATAAGAGCTGTGTCCTTTCACAATAAGACCAGTGTCCTTTCACAATAAGACCAGTGTCCTTTCACAATAAGAGCTGTGTCCTTTCACAATAAGACCAGTGTCCTTTCACAATAAGACCAGTGTCCTTTCACAATAAGAGCTGTGTCCTTTCACAATAAGACCAGTGTCCTTTCACAATAAGAGCTGTGTCCTTTCACAATAAGACCAGTGTCCTTTCACAATAAGAGCTGTGTCCTTTCACAATAAGAGCTGTGTCCTTTCACAATAAGACCAGTGTCCTTTCACAATAAGACCAGTGTCCTTTCACAATAAGAGCTGTGTCCTTTCACAATAAGAGCTGTGTCCTTTCACAATAAGACCAGTGTCCTTTCACAATAAGAGCTGTGTCCTTTCACAATAAGAGCTGTGTCCTTTCACAATAAGAGCTGTGTCCTTTCACAATAAGACCAGTGTCCTTTCACAATAAGACCAGTGTCCTTTCACAATAAGACCAGTGTCCTTTCACAATAAGAGCTGTGTCCTTTCACAATAAGAGCTGTGTCCTTTCACAATAAGACCAGTGTCCTTTCACAATAAGAGCTGTGTCCTTTCACAATAAGAGCTGTGTCCTTTCACAATAAGAGCTGTGTCCTTTCACAATAAGACCAGTGTCCTTTCACAATAAGACCAGTGTCCTTTCACAATAAGAGCTGTGTCCTTTCACAATAAGAGCTCTTTCCTTTCACAATAAGACCAGTGTCCTTTCACAATAAGAGCTGTGTCCTTTCACAATAAGAGCTGTGTCCTTTCACAATAAGACCAGTGTCCTTTCACAATAAGACCAGTGTCCTTTCACAATAAGACCAGTGTCCTTTCACAATAAGACCAGTGTCCTTTCACAATAAGAGCTGTGTCCTTTCACAATAAGAGCTGTGTCCTTTCACAATAAGAGCTCTGTCCTTTCACAATAAGAGCTGTGTCCTTTCACAATAAGAGCTGTGTCCTTTCACAATAAGACCAGTGTCCTTTCACAATAAGACCAGTGTCCTTTCACAATAAGAGCTGTGTCCTTTCACAATAAGAGCTGTGTCCTTTCACAATAAGAGCTGTGTCCTTTCACAATAAGAGCTGTGTCCTTTCACAATAAGACCAGTGTCCTTTCACAATAAGAGCTGTGTCCTTTCACAATAAGACCAGTGTCCTTTCACAATAAGACCAGTGTCCTTTCACAATAAGAGCTGTGTCCTTTCACAATAAGAGCTGTGTCCTTTCACAATAAGACCAGTGTCCTTTCACAATAAGACCAGTGTCCTTTCACAATAAGAGCTGTGTCCTTTCACAATAAGAGCTGTGTCCTTTCACAATAAGACCAGTGTCCTTTCACAATAAGAGCTGTGTCCTTTCACAATAAGAGCTGTGTCCTTTCACAATAAGAGCTGTGTCCTTTCACAATAAGACCAGTGTCCTTTCACAATAAGACCAGTGTCCTTTCACAATAAGAGCTGTGTCCTTTCACAATAAGACCAGTGTCCTTTCACAATAAGACCAGTGTCCTTTCACAATAAGAGCTGTGTCCTTTCACAATAAGACCAGTGTCCTTTCACAATAAGAGCTGTGTCCTTTCACAATAAGACCAGTGTCCTTTCACAATAAGAGCTGTGTCCTTTCACAATAAGAGCTGTGTCCTTTCACAATAAGACCAGTGTCCTTTCACAATAAGACCAGTGTCCTTTCACAATAAGAGCTGTGTCCTTTCACAATAAGACCAGTGTCCTTTCACAATAAGAGCTGTGTCCTTTCACAATAAGAGCTGTGTCCTTTCACAATAAGAGCTGTGTCCTTTCACAATAAGACCAGTGTCCTTTCACAATAAGACCAGTGTCCTTTCACAATAAGACCAGTGTCCTTTCACAATAAGAGCTGTGTCCTTTCACAATAAGAGCTGTGTCCTTTCACAATAAGACCAGTGTCCTTTCACAATAAGAGCTGTGTCCTTTCACAATAAGAGCTGTGTCCTTTCACAATAAGAGCTGTGTCCTTTCACAATAAGAGCTGTGTCCTTTCACAATAAGAGCTGTGTCCTTTCACAATAAGACCAGTGTCCTTTCACAATAAGACCAGTGTCCTTTCACAATAAGAGCTGTGTCCTTTCACAATAAGAGCTGTGTCCTTTCACAATAAGACCAGTGTCCTTTCACAATAAGACCAGTGTCCTTTCACAATAAGACCAGTGTCCTTTCACAATAAGAGCTGTGTCCTTTCACAATAAGACCAGTGTCCTTTCACAATAAGAGCTGTGTCCTTTCACAATAAGAGCTGTGTCCTTTCACAATAAGACCAGTGTCCTTTCACAATAAGACCAGTGTCCTTTCACAATAAGACCAGTGTCCTTTCACAATAAGAGCTGTGTCCTTTCACAATAAGACCAGTGTCCTTTCACAATAAGACCAGTGTCCTTTCACAATAAGAGCTGTGTCCTTTCACAATAAGAGCTGTGTCCTTTCACAATAAGAGCTGTGTCCTTTCACAATAAGAGCTGTGTCCTTTCACAATAAGACCAGTGTCCTTTCACAATAAGAGCTGTGTCCTTTCACAATAAGACCAGTGTCCTTTCACAATAAGACCAGTGTCCTTTCACAATAAGAGCTGTGTCCTTTCACAATAAGACCAGTGTCCTTTCACAATAAGAGCTGTGTCCTTTCACAATAAGACCAGTGTCCTTTCACAATAAGAGCTGTGTCCTTTCACAATAAGACCAGTGTCCTTTCACAATAAGAGCTGTGTCCTTTCACAATAAGAGCTGTGTCCTTTCACAATAAGACCAGTGTCCTTTCACAATAAGAGCTGTGTCCTTTCACAATAAGACCAGTGTCCTTTCACAATAAGACCAGTGTCCTTTCACAATAAGAGCTGTGTCCTTTCACAATAAGACCAGTGTCCTTTCACAATAAGAGCTGTGTCCTTTCACAATAAGACCAGTGTCCTTTCACAATAAGAGCTGTGTCCTTTCACAATAAGAGCTGTGTCCTTTCACAATAAGACCAGTGTCCTTTCACAATAAGAGCTGTGTCCTTTCACAATAAGAGCTGTGTCCTTTCACAATAAGAGCTGTGTCCTTTCACAATAAGACCAGTGTCCTTTCACAATAAGACCAGTGTCCTTTCACAATAAGAGCTGTGTCCTTTCACAATAAGACCAGTGTCCTTTCACAATAAGACCAGTGTCCTTTCACAATAAGACCAGTGTCCTTTCACAATAAGACCAGTGTCCTTTCACAATAAGACCAGTGTCCTTTCACAATAAGAGCTGTGTCCTTTCACAATAAGAGCTGTGTCCTTTCACAATAAGAGCTGTGTCCTTTCACAATAAGAGCTGTGTCCTTTCACAATAAGACCAGTGTCCTTTCACAATAAGACCAGTGTCCTTTCACAATAAGAGCTGTGTCCTTTCACAATAAGAGCTGTGTCCTTTCACAATAAGACCAGTGTCCTTTCACAATAAGACCAGTGTCCTTTCACAATAAGACCAGTGTCCTTTCACAATAAGAGCTGTGTCCTTTCACAATAAGACCAGTGTCCTTTCACAATAAGAGCTGTGTCCTTTCACAATAAGACCAGTGTCCTTTCACAATAAGAGCTGTGTCCTTTCACAATAAGACCAGTGTCCTTTCACAATAAGAGCTGTGTCCTTTCACAATAAGAGCTGTGTCCTTTCACAATAAGACCAGTGTCCTTTCACAATAAGAGCTGTGTCCTTTCACAATAAGAGCTGTGTCCTTTCACAATAAGAGCTGTGTCCTTTCACAATAAGACCAGTGTCCTTTCACAATAAGACCAGTGTCCTTTCACAATAAGAGCTGTGTCCTTTCACAATAAGACCAGTGTCCTTTCACAATAAGAGCTGTGTCCTTTCACAATAAGACCAGTGTCCTTTCACAATAAGAGCTGTGTCCTTTCACAATAAGAGCTGTGTCCTTTCACAATAAGACCAGTGTCCTTTCACAATAAGACCAGTGTCCTTTCACAATAAGACCAGTGTCCTTTCACAATAAGACCAGTGTCCTTTCACAATAAGACCAGTGTCCTTTCACAATAAGACCAGTGTCCTTTCACAATAAGACCAGTGTCCTTTCACAATAAGACCAGTGTCCTTTCACAATAAGAGCTGTGTCCTTTCACAATAAGAGCTGTGTCCTTTCACAATAAGACCAGTGTCCTTTCACAATAAGAGCTGTGTCCTTTCACAATAAGAGCTGTGTCCTTTCACAATAAGACCAGTGTCCTTTCACAATAAGACCAGTGTCCTTTCACAATAAGACCAGTGTCCTTTCACAATAAGAGCTGTGTCCTTTCACAATAAGAGCTGTGTCCTTTCACAATAAGAGCTGTGTCCTTTCACAATAAGACCAGTGTCCTTTCACAATAAGACCAGTGTCCTTTCACAATAAGACCAGTGTCCTTTCACAATAAGAGCTGTGTCCTTTCACAATAAGACCAGTGTCCTTTCACAATAAGACCAGTGTCCTTTCACAATAAGAGCTGTGTCCTTTCACAATAAGAGCTGTGTCCTTTCACAATAAGAGCTGTGTCCTTTCACAATAAGAGCTGTGTCCTTTCACAATAAGACCAGTGTCCTTTCACAATAAGAGCTGTGTCCTTTCACAATAAGACCAGTGTCCTTTCACAATAAGACCAGTGTCCTTTCACAATAAGAGCTGTGTCCTTTCACAATAAGACCAGTGTCCTTTCACAATAAGAGCTGTGTCCTTTCACAATAAGAGCTGTGTCCTTTCACAATAAGAGCTGTGTCCTTTCACAATAAGACCAGTGTCCTTTCACAATAAGAGCTGTGTCCTTTCACAATAAGACCAGTGTCCTTTCACAATAAGAGCTGTGTCCTTTCACAATAAGAGCTGTGTCCTTTCACAATAAGACCAGTGTCCTTTCACAATAAGACCAGTGTCCTTTCACAATAAGAGCTGTGTCCTTTCACAATAAGAGCTGTGTCCTTTCACAATAAGAGCTGTGTCCTTTCACAATAAGACCAGTGTCCTTTCACAATAAGACCAGTGTCCTTTCACAATAAGACCAGTGTCCTTTCACAATAAGAGCTCTGTCCTTTCACAATAAGACCAGTGTCCTTTCACAATAAGACCAGTGTCCTTTCACAATAAGACCAGTGTCCTTTCACAATAAGACCAGTGTCCTTTCACAATAAGAGCTGTGTCCTTTCACAATAAGAGCTGTGTCCTTTCACAATAAGACCAGTGTCCTTTCACAATAAGACCAGTGTCCTTTCACAATAAGAGCTGTGTCCTTTCACAATAAGACCAGTGTCCTTTCACAATAAGACCAGTGTCCTTTCACAATAAGACCAGTGTCCTTTAACAATAAGACCAGTGTCCTTTCACAATAAGAGCTCTGTCCTTTCACAATAAGACCAGTGTCCTTTCACAATAAGAGCTCTGTCCTTTCACAATAAGACCAGTGTCCTTTCACAATAAGACCAGTGTCCTTTCACAATAAGACCAGTGTCCTTTCACAATAAGACCAGTGTCCTTTCACAATAAGACCAGTGTCCTTTCACAATAAGACCAGTGTCCTTTCACAATAAGACCAGTGTCCTTTCACAATAAGACCTGTGTCCTTTCACAATAAGAGCTCTGTCCTTTCACAATAAGAGCTGTGTCCTTTCACAATAAGAGCTGTGTCCTTTCACAATAAGACCAGTGTCCTTTCACAATAAGACCAGTGTCCTTTCACAATAAGAGCTGTGTCCTTTCACAATAAGACCAGTGTCCTTTCACAATAAGACCAGTGTCCTTTCACAATAAGACCAGTGTCCTTTCACAATAAGAGCTGTGTCCTTTCACAATAAGACCAGTGTCCTTTCACAATAAGAGCTCTGTCCTTTCACAATAAGAGCTGTGTCCTTTCACAATAAGAGCTGTGTCCTTTCACAATAAGAGCTGTGTCCTTTCACAATAAGAGCTGTGTCCTTTCACAATAAGACCAGTGTCCTTTCACAATAAGACCAGTGTCCTTTCACAATAAGACCAGTGTCCTTTCACAATAAGACCAGTGTCCTTTCACAATAAGACCAGTGTCCTTTCACAATAAGACCAGTGTCCTTTCACAATAAGAGCTCTGTCCTTTCACAATAAGACCAGTGTCCTTTCACAATAAGAGCTGTGTCCTTTCACAATAAGACCACTGTCCTTTCACAATAAGACCAGTGTCCTTTCACAATAAGACCAGTGTCCTTACACAATAAGACCAGTGTCCTTTCACAATAAGAGCTCTGTCCTTTCACAATAAGAGCTGTGTCCTTTCACAATAAGAGCTGTGTCCTTTCACAATAAGACCAGTGTCCTTACACAATAAGACCAGTGTCCTTTCACAATAAGACCAGTGTCCTTTCACAATAAGAGCTGTGTCCTTTCACAATAAGAGCTGTGTCCTTTCACAATAAGACCAGTGTCCTTTCACAATAAGACCAGTGTCCTTTCACAATAAGAGCAGTGTCCTTACACAATAAGACCAGTGTCCTTTCACAATAAGACCAGTGTCCTTTCACAATAAGAGCTGTGTCCTTTCACAATAAGAGCTGTGTCCTTTCACAATAAGACCAGTGTCCTTTCACAATAAGACCAGTGTCCTTTCACAATAAAAGCTGTGTCCTTTCACAATAAGAGCTGTGTCCTTTCACAATAAGAGCTGTGTCCTTTCACAATAAGACCAGTGTCCTTTCACAATAAGACCAGTGTCCTTTCACAATAAGAGCTGTGTCCTTTCACAATAAGAGCTGTGTCCTTTCACAATAAGAGCTGTGTCCTTTCACAATAAGAGCTGTGTCCTTTCACAATAAGACCAGTGTCCTTTCACAATAAGAGCTGTGTCCTTTCACAATAAGACCAGTGTCCTTTCACAATAAGACCAGTGTCCTTTCACAATAAGAGCTGTGTCCTTTCACAATAAGAGCTGTGTCCTTTCACAATAAGACCAGTGTCCTTTCACAATAAGAGCTGTGTCCTTTCACAATAAGACCAGTGTCCTTTCACAATAAGAGCTGTGTCTTTTCACAATAAGAGCTGTGTCCTTTCACAATAAGACCAGTGTCCTTACACAATAAGACCAGTGTCCTTTCACAATAAGACCAGTGTCCTTTCACAATAAGAGCTGTGTCCTTTCACAATAAGAGCTGTGTCCTTTCACAATAAGAGCTGTGTCCTTTCACAATAAGACCAGTGTCCTTTCACAATAAGACCAGTGTCCTTTCACAATAAGAGCTGTGTCCTTTCACAATAAGAGCTGTGTCCTTTCACAATAAGAGCTGTGTCCTTTCACAATAAGACCAGTGTCCTTTCACAATAAGAGCTGTGTCCTTTCACAATAAGACCAGTGTCCTTTCACAATAAGACCAGTGTCCTTTCACAATAAGAGCTGTGTCCTTTCACAATAAGAGCTGTGTCCTGTCACAATAAAACCAGTGTCCTTTCACAATAAGAGCTCTGTCCTTTCACAATAAGAGCTGTGTCCTTTCACAATAAGAGCTGTGTCCTTTCACAATAAGACCAGTGTCCTTTCACAATAAGACCAGTGTCCTTACACAATAAGAGCTCTGTCCTTTCACAATAAGAGCTGTGTCCTTTCACAATAAGAGCTGTGTCCTTTCACAATAAGACCAGTGTCCTTTCACAATAAGAGCTGTGTCCTTTCACAATAAGACCAGTGTCCTTTCACAATAAGACCAGTGTCCTTTCACAATAAGAGCTGTGTCCTTTCACAATAAGAGCTGTGTCCTTTCACAATAAGACCAGTGTCCTTTCACAATAAGAGCTGTGTCCTTTCACAATAAGAGCTGTGTCCTTTCACAATAAGACCAGTGTCCTTTCACAATAAGAGCTGTGTCCTTTCACAATAAGAGCTGTGTCCTTTCACAATAAGAGCTGTGTCCTTTCACAATAAGACCAGTGTCCTTTCACAATAAGACCAGTGTCCATTCACAATAAGAGCTGTGTCCTTTCACAATAAGACCAGTGTCCTTTCACAATAAGACCAGTGTCCTTTCACAATAAGAGCTGTGTCCTTTCACAATAAGACCAGTGTCCTTTCACAATAAGAGCTGTGTCCTTTCACAATAAGACCAGTGTCCTTTCACAATAAGAGCTGTGTCCTTTCACAATAAGAGCTGTGTCCTTTCACAATAAGACCAGTGTCCTTTCACAATAAGACCAGTGTCCTTTCACAATAAGAGCTGTGTCCTTTCACAATAAGAGCTGTGTCCTTTCACAATAAGACCAGTGTCCTTTCACAATAAGAGCTGTGTCCTTTCACAATAAGAGCTGTGTCCTTTCACAATAAGAGCTGTGTCCTTTCACAATAAGACCAGTGTCCTTTCACAATAAGACCAGTGTCCTTTCACAATAAGACCAGTGTCCTTTCACAATAAGAGCTGTGTCCTTTCACAATAAGAGCTGTGTCCTTTCACAATAAGACCAGTGTCCTTTCACAATAAGAGCTGTGTCCTTTCACAATAAGAGCTGTGTCCTTTCACAATAAGAGCTGTGTCCTTTCACAATAAGACCAGTGTCCTTTCACAATAAGACCAGTGTCCTTTCACAATAAGAGCTGTGTCCTTTCACAATAAGAGCTCTTTCCTTTCACAATAAGACCAGTGTCCTTTCACAATAAGAGCTGTGTCCTTTCACAATAAGAGCTGTGTCCTTTCACAATAAGACCAGTGTCCTTTCACAATAAGACCAGTGTCCTTTCACAATAAGACCAGTGTCCTTTCACAATAAGAGCTGTGTCCTTTCACAATAAGAGCTGTGTCCTTTCACAATAAGAGCTGTGTCCTTTCACAATAAGAGCTCTGTCCTTTCACAATAAGAGCTGTGTCCTTTCACAATAAGAGCTGTGTCCTTTCACAATAAGACCAGTGTCCTTTCACAATAAGACCAGTGTCCTTTCACAATAAGAGCTGTGTCCTTTCACAATAAGAGCTGTGTCCTTTCACAATAAGAGCTGTGTCCTTTCACAATAAGAGCTGTGTCCTTTCACAATAAGACCAGTGTCCTTTCACAATAAGAGCTGTGTCCTTTCACAATAAGACCAGTGTCCTTTCACAATAAGACCAGTGTCCTTTCACAATAAGAGCTGTGTCCTTTCACAATAAGAGCTGTGTCCTTTCACAATAAGACCAGTGTCCTTTCACAATAAGACCAGTGTCCTTTCACAATAAGAGCTGTGTCCTTTCACAATAAGAGCTGTGTCCTTTCACAATAAGACCAGTGTCCTTTCACAATAAGAGCTGTGTCCTTTCACAATAAGAGCTGTGTCCTTTCACAATAAGAGCTGTGTCCTTTCACAATAAGACCAGTGTCCTTTCACAATAAGACCAGTGTCCTTTCACAATAAGAGCTGTGTCCTTTCACAATAAGACCAGTGTCCTTTCACAATAAGACCAGTGTCCTTTCACAATAAGAGCTGTGTCCTTTCACAATAAGACCAGTGTCCTTTCACAATAAGAGCTGTGTCCTTTCACAATAAGACCAGTGTCCTTTCACAATAAGAGCTGTGTCCTTTCACAATAAGAGCTGTGTCCTTTCACAATAAGAGCTGTGTCCTTTCACAATAAGACCAGTGTCCTTTCACAATAAGAGCTGTGTCCTTTCACAATAAGAGCTGTGTCCTTTCACAATAAGAGCTGTGTCCTTTCACAATAAGACCAGTGTCCTTTCACAATAAGAGCTGTGTCCTTTCACAATAAGAGCTGTGTCCTTTCACAATAAGACCAGTGTCCTTTCACAATAAGAGCTGTGTCCTTTCACAATAAGAGCTGTGTCCTTTCACAATAAGAGCTGTGTCCTTTCACAATAAGAGCTGTGTCCTTTCACAATAAGACCAGTGTCCTTTCACAATAAGAGCTGTGTCCTTTCACAATAAGAGCTGTGTCCTTTCACAATAAGACCAGTGTCCTTTCACAATAAGACCAGTGTCCTTTCACAATAAGAGCTGTGTCCTTTCACAATAAGACCAGTGTCCTTTCACAATAAGAGCTGTGTCCTTTCACAATAAGACCAGTGTCCTTTCACAATAAGAGCTGTGTCCTTTCACAATAAGAGCTGTGTCCTTTCACAATAAGACCAGTGTCCTTTCACAATAAGACCAGTGTCCTTTCACAATAAGACCAGTGTCCTTTCACAATAAGAGCTGTGTCCTTTCACAATAAGAGCTGTGTCCTTTCACAATAAGAGCTGTGTCCTTTCACAATAAGACCAGTGTCCTTTCACAATAAGACCAGTGTCCTTTCACAATAAGACCAGTGTCCTTTCACAATAAGAGCTGTGTCCTTTCACAATAAGACCAGTGTCCTTTCACAATAAGACCAGTGTCCTTTCACAATAAGAGCTGTGTCCTTTCACAATAAGAGCTGTGTCCTTTCACAATAAGAGCTGTGTCCTTTCACAATAAGAGCTGTGTCCTTTCACAATAAGACCAGTGTCCTTTCACAATAAGAGCTGTGTCCTTTCACAATAAGACCAGTGTCCTTTCACAATAAGACCAGTGTCCTTTCACAATAAGAGCTGTGTCCTTTCACAATAAGACCAGTGTCCTTTCACAATAAGAGCTGTGTCCTTTCACAATAAGAGCTGTGTCCTTTCACAATAAGAGCTGTGTCCTTTCACAATAAGACCAGTGTCCTTTCACAATAAGAGCTGTGTCCTTTCACAATAAGAGCTGTGTCCTTTCACAATAAGACCAGTGTCCTTTCACAATAAGAGCTGTGTCCTTTCACAATAAGACCAGTGTCCTTTCACAATAAGACCAGTGTCCTTTCACAATAAGAGCTGTGTCCTTTCACAATAAGACCAGTGTCCTTTCACAATAAGAGCTGTGTCCTTTCACAATAAGAGCTGTGTCCTTTCACAATAAGACCAGTGTCCTTTCACAATAAGAGCTGTGTCCTTTCACAATAAGAGCTGTGTCCTTTCACAATAAGAGCTGTGTCCTTTCACAATAAGACCAGTGTCCTTTCACAATAAGACCAGTGTCCTTTCACAATAAGAGCTGTGTCCTTTCACAATAAGAGCTGTGTCCTTTCACAATAAGACCAGTGTCCTTTCACAATAAGACCAGTGTCCTTTCACAATAAGACCAGTGTCCTTTCACAATAAGACCAGTGTCCTTTCACAATAAGACCAGTGTCCTTTCACAATAAGACCAGTGTCCTTTCACAATAAGAGCTGTGTCCTTTCACAATAAGACCAGTGTCCTTTCACAATAAGAGCTGTGTCCTTTCACAATAAGAGCTGTGTCCTTTCACAATAAGAGCTGTGTCCTTTCACAATAAGACCAGTGTCCTTTCACAATAAGAGCTGTGTCCTTTCACAATAAGAGCTGTGTCCTTTCACAATAAGACCAGTGTCCTTTCACAATAAGAGCTGTGTCCTTTCACAATAAGAGCTGTGTCCTTTCACAATAAGACCAGTGTCCTTACACAATAAGAGCTGTGTCCTTTCACAATAAGACCAGTGTCCTTTCACAATAAGAGCTGTGTCCTTTCACAATAAGAGCTGTGTCCTTTCACAATAAGACCAGTGTCCTTTCACAATAAGACCAGTGTCTTTTCACAATAAGACCAGTGTCCTTTCACAATAAGACCAGTGTCCTTTCACAATAAGACCAGTGTCCTTTCACAATAAGACCAGTGTCCTTTCACAATAAGACCAGTGTCCTTTCACAATAAGACCAGTGTCCTTTCACAATAAGAGCTGTGTCCTTTCACAATAAGAGCTGTGTCCTTTCACAATAAGAGCTCTTTCCTTTCACAATAAGAGCTGTGTCCTTTCACAATAAGAGCTGTGTCCTTTCACAATAAGACCAGTGTCCTTACACAATAAGACCAGTGTCCTTTCACAATAAGACCAGTGTCCTTTCACAATAAGAGCTGTGTCCTTTCACAATAAGAGCTGTGTCCTTTCACAATAAGAGCTGTGTCCTTACACAATAAAACCAGTGTCCTTTCACAATAAGACCAGTGTCCTTTCACAATAAGACCAGTGTCCTTTCACAATAAGAGCTGTGTCCTTTCACAATAAGACCAGTGTCCTTTCACAATAAGACCAGTGTCCTTTCACAATAAGAGCTGTGTCCTTTCACAATAAGAGCTGTGTCCTTTCACAATAAGAGCTGTGTCCTTTCACAATAAGAGCTGTGTCCTTTCACAATAAGACCAGTGTCCTTTCACAATAAGAGCTGTGTCCTTTCACAATAAGACCAGTGTCCTTTCACAATAAGACCAGTGTCCTTTCACAATAAGAGCTGTGTCCTTTCACAATAAGACCAGTGTCCTTTCACAATAAGAGCTGTGTCCTTTCACAATAAGAGCTGTGTCCTTTCACAATAAGAGCTGTGTCCTTTCACAATAAGACCAGTGTCCTTTCACAATAAGAGCTGTGTCCTTTCACAATAAGACCAGTGTCCTTTCACAATAAGAGCTGTGTCCTTTCACAATAAGAGCTGTGTCCTTTCACAATAAGACCAGTGTCCTTACACAATAAGACCAGTGTCCTTTCACAATAAGAGCTGTGTCCTTTCACAATAAGAGCTGTGTCCTTTCACAATAAGAGCTGTGTCCTTTCACAATAAGACCAGTGTCCTTTCACAATAAGACCAGTGTCCTTTCACAATAAGACCAGTGTCCTTTCACAATAAGAGCTCTGTCCTTTCACAATAAGACCAGTGTCCTTTCACAATAAGACCAGTGTCCTTACACAATAAGACCAGTGTCCTTTCACAATAAGAGCTCTGTCCTTTCACAATAAGAGCTGTGTCCTTTCACAATAAGAGCTGTGTCCTTTCACAATAAGACCAGTGTCCTTTCACAATAAGACCAGTGTCCTTTCACAATAAGAGCTGTGTCCTTTCACAATAAGACCAGTGTCCTTTCACAATAAGAGCTGTGTCCTTTCACAATAAGAGCTGTGTCCTTTCACAATAAGACCAGTGTCCTTTCACAATAAGACCAGTGTCCTTTAACAATAAGACCAGTGTCCTTTCACAATAAGAGCTCTGTCCTTTCACAATAAGACCAGTGTCCTTTCACAATAAGAGCTCTGTCCTTTCACAATAAGACCAGTGTCCTTTCACAATAAGACCAGTGTCCTTTCACAATAAGACCAGTGTCCTTTCACAATAAGACCAGTGTCCTTTCACAATAAGACCAGTGTCCTTTCACAATAAGACCAGTGTCCTTTCACAATAAGACCAGTGTCCTTTCACAATAAGACCTGTGTCCTTTCACAATAAGAGCTCTGTCCTTTCACAATAAGAGCTGTGTCCTTTCACAATAAGAGCTGTGTCCTTTCACAATAAGACCAGTGTCCTTACACAATAAGACCAGTGTCCTTTCACAATAAGAGCTGTGTCCTTTCACAATAAGACCAGTGTCCTTTCACAATAAGACCAGTGTCCTTTCACAATAAGACCAGTGTCCTTTCACAATAAGAGCTGTGTCCTTTCACAATAAGACCAGTGTCCTTTCACAATAAGAGCTCTGTCCTTTCACAATAAGAGCTGTGTCCTTTCACAATAAGAGCTGTGTCCTTTCACAATAAGAGCTGTGTCCTTTCACAATAAGAGCTGTGTCCTTTCACAATAAGACCAGTGTCCTTTCACAATAAGACCAGTGTCCTTTCACAATAAGACCAGTGTCCTTTCACAATAAGACCAGTGTCCTTTCACAATAAGACCAGTGTCCTTTCACAATAAGACCAGTGTCCTTTCACAATAAGACCAGTGTCCTTTCACAATAAGAGCTCTGTCCTTTCACAATAAGACCAGTGTCCTTTCACAATAAGAGCTGTGTCCTTTCACAATAAGACCACTGTCCTTTCACAATAAGACCAGTGTCCTTTCACAATAAGACCAGTGTCCTTACACAATAAGACCAGTGTCCTTTCACAATAAGAGCTCTGTCCTTTCACAATAAGAGCTGTGTCCTTTCACAATAAGAGCTGTGTCCTTTCACAATAAGACCAGTGTCCTTTCACAATAAGACCAGTGTCCTTTCACAATAAGAGCTGTGTCCTTTCACAATAAGACCAGTGTCCTTTCACAATAAGACCAGTGTCCTTTCACAATAAGACCAGTGTCCTTTCACAATAAGAGCTCTGTCCTTTCACAATAAGACCAGTGTCCTTTCACAATAAGACCAGTGTCCTTTCACAATAAGACCAGTGTCCTTTCACAATAAGACCAGTGTCCTTTCACAATAAGACCAGTGTCCTTTCACAATAAGACCAGTGTCCTTTCACAATAAGACCAGTGTCCTTTCACAATAAGACCAGTGTCCTTTCACAATAAGACCAGTGTCCTTTCACAATAAGAGCTGTGTCCTTTCACAATAAGAGCTGTGTCCTTTCACAATAAGAGCTGTGTCCTTTCACAATAAGACCAGTGTCCTTTCACAATAAGACCAGTGTCCTTTCACAATAAGACCAGTGTCCTTTCACAATAAGAGCTGTGTCCTTTCACAATAAGACCAGTGTCCTTTCACAATAAGACCAGTGTCCTTTCACAATAAGAGCTGTGTCCTTTCACAATAAGACCAGTGTCCTTTCACAATAAGACCAGTGTCCTTTCACAATAAGAGCTGTGTCCTTTCACAATAAGAGCTGTGTCCTTTCACAATAAGAGCTGTGTCCTTTCACAATAAGAGCTGTGTCCTTTCACAATAAGACCAGTGTCCTTTCACAATAAGAGCTGTGTCCTTTCACAATAAGACCAGTGTCCTTTCACAATAAGACCAGTGTCCTTTCACAATAAGAGCTGTGTCCTTTCACAATAAGAGCTGTGTCCTTTCACAATAAGAGCTCTGTCCTTTCACAATAAGACCAGTGTCCTTTCACAATAAGACCAGTGTCCTTTCACAATAAGAGCTGTGTCCTTTCACAATAAGACCAGTGTCCTTTCACAATAAGAGCTGTGTCCTTTCACAATAAGAGCTGTGTCCTTTCACAATAAGAGCTGTGTCCTTTCACAATAAGACCAGTGTCCTTTCACAATAAGACCAGTGTCCTTTCACAATAAGAGCTGTGTCCTTTCACAATAAGAGCTGTGTCCTTTCACAATAAGAGCTGTGTCCTTTCACAATAAGACCAGTGTCCTTTCACAATAAGACCAGTGTCCTTTCACAATAAGAGCTCTGTCCTTTCACAATAAGAGCTGTGTCCTTTCACAATAAGACCAGTGGTCCTACACAATAAGACCAGTGTCCTTTCACAATAAGACCAGTGTCCTTTCACAATAAGAGCTGTGTCCTTTCACAATAAGACCAGTGTCCTTTCACAATAAGACCAGTGTCCTTTCACAATAAGACCAGTGTCCTTTCACAATAAGACCAGTGTCCTTTCACAATAAGACCAGTGTCCTTTCACAATAAGACCAGTGTCCTTTCACAATAAGAGCTGTGTCCTTTCACAATAAGAGCTCTGTCCTTTCACAATAAGAGCTGTGTCCTTTCACAATAAGAGCTGTGTCCTTTCACAATAAGACCAGTGTCCTTTCACAATAAGACCAGTGTCCTTTCACAATAAGACCAGTGTCCTTTCACAATAAGACCAGTGTCCTTTCACAATAAGACCAGTGTCCTTTCACAATAAGACCAGTGTCCTTTCACAATAAGAGCTGTGTCCTTTCACAATAAGACCAGTGTCCTTTCACAATAAGAGCTGTGTCCTTTCACAATAAGACCAGTGTCCTTTCACAATAAGACCAGTGTCCTTTCACAATAAGACCAGTGTCCTTTCACAATAAGAGCTGTGTCCTTTCACAATAAGACCAGTGTCCTTTCACAATAAGAGCTGTGTCCTTTCACAATAAGAGCTGTGTCCTTTCACAATAAGACCAGTGTCCTTTCACAATAAGAGCTGTGTCCTTTCACAATAAGAGCTGTGTCCTTTCACAATAAGACCAGTGTCCTTTCACAATAAGACCAGTGTCCTTTCACAATAAGACCAGTGTCCTTTCACAATAAGACCAGTGTCCTTTCACAATAAGAGCTGTGTCCTTTCACAATAAGACCAGTGTCCTTTCACAATAAGACCAGTGTCCTTTCACAATAAGAGCTGTGTCCTTTCACAATAAGACCAGTGTCCTTTCACAATAAGAGCTGTGTCCTTTCACAATAAGACCAGTGTCCTTTCACAATAAGAGCTGTGTCCTTTCACAATAAGAGCTGTGTCCTTTCACAATAAGACCAGTGTCCTTTCACAATAAGACCAGTGTCCTTTCACAATAAGAGCTGTGTCCTTTCACAATAAGACCAGTGTCCTTTCACAATAAGACCAGTGTCCTTTCACAATAAGACCAGTGTCCTTTCACAATAAGAGCTGTGTCCTTTCACAATAAGACCAGTGTCCTTTCACAATAAGAGCTGTGTCCTTTCACAATAAGACCAGTGTCCTTTCACAATAAGAGCTGTGTCCTTTCACAATAAGAGCTGTGTCCTTTCACAATAAGACCAGTGTCCTTTCACAATAAGACCAGTGTCCTTTCACAATAAGACCAGTGTCCTTTCACAATAAGAGCTGTGTCCTTTCACAATAAGACCAGTGTCCTTTCACAATAAGACCAGTGTCCTTTCACAATAAGAGCTGTGTCCTTTCACAATAAGACCAGTGTCCTTTCACAATAAGACAAGTGTCCTTACACAATAAGAGCTGTGTCCTTTCACAATAAGACCAGTGTCCTTACACAATAAGACCAGTGTCCTTTCACAATAAGACCAGTGTCCTTTCACAATAAGACCAGTGTCCTTTCACAATAAGAGCTGTGTCCTTTCACAATAAGAGCTGTGTCCTTTCACAATAAGACCAGTGTCCTTTCACAATAAGAGCTGTGTCCTTTCACAATAAGAGCTGTGTCCTTTCACAATAAGAGCTGTGTCCTTTCACAATAAGACCAGTGTCCTTTCACAATAAGACCAGTGTCCTTTCACAATAAGAGCTGTGTCCTTTCACAATAAGAGCTCTTTCCTTTCACAATAAGACCAGTGTCCTTTCACAATAAGAGCTGTGTCCTTTCACAATAAGAGCTGTGTCCTTTCACAATAAGACCAGTGTCCTTACACAATAAGACCAGTGTCCTTTCACAATAAGACCAGTGTCCTTTCACAATAAGAGCTGTGTCCTTTCACAATAAGAGCTGTGTCCTTTCACAATAAGAGCTGTGTCCTTTCACAATAAGAGCTCTGTCCTTTCACAATAAGAGCTGTGTCCTTTCACAATAAGAGCTGTGTCCTTTCACAATAAGACCAGTGTCCTTTCACAATAAGACCAGTGTCCTTTCACAATAAGAGCTGTGTCCTTTCACAATAAGAGCTGTGTCCTTTCACAATAAGAGCTGTGTCCTTTCACAATAAGAGCTGTGTCCTTTCACAATAAGACCAGTGTCCTTTCACAATAAGAGCTGTGTCCTTTCACAATAAGACCAGTGTCCTTTCACAATAAGACCAGTGTCCTTTCACAATAAGAGCTGTGTCCTTTCACAATAAGAGCTGTGTCCTTTCACAATAAGACCAGTGTCCTTTCACAATAAGACCAGTGTCCTTTCACAATAAGAGCTGTGTCCTTTCACAATAAGAGCTGTGTCCTTTCACAATAAGACCAGTGTCCTTTCACAATAAGAGCTGTGTCCTTTCACAATAAGAGCTGTGTCCTTTCACAATAAGAGCTGTGTCCTTTCACAATAAGACCAGTGTCCTTTCACAATAAGACCAGTGTCCTTTCACAATAAGAGCTGTGTCCTTTCACAATAAGACCAGTGTCCTTTCACAATAAGACCAGTGTCCTTTCACAATAAGAGCTGTGTCCTTTCACAATAAGACCAGTGTCCTTTCACAATAAGAGCTGTGTCCTTTCACAATAAGACCAGTGTCCTTTCACAATAAGAGCTGTGTCCTTTCACAATAAGAGCTGTGTCCTTTCACAATAAGAGCTGTGTCCTTTCACAATAAGACCAGTGTCCTTTCACAATAAGAGCTGTGTCCTTTCACAATAAGAGCTGTGTCCTTTCACAATAAGAGCTGTGTCCTTTCACAATAAGACCAGTGTCCTTTCACAATAAGAGCTGTGTCCTTTCACAATAAGAGCTGTGTCCTTTCACAATAAGACCAGTGTCCTTTCACAATAAGAGCTGTGTCCTTTCACAATAAGAGCTGTGTCCTTTCACAATAAGAGCTGTGTCCTTTCACAATAAGAGCTGTGTCCTTTCACAATAAGACCAGTGTCCTTTCACAATAAGAGCTGTGTCCTTTCACAATAAGAGCTGTGTCCTTTCACAATAAGACCAGTGTCCTTTCACAATAAGACCAGTGTCCTTTCACAATAAGAGCTGTGTCCTTTCACAATAAGACCAGTGTCCTTTCACAATAAGAGCTGTGTCCTTTCACAATAAGACCAGTGTCCTTTCACAATAAGAGCTGTGTCCTTTCACAATAAGAGCTGTGTCCTTTCACAATAAGACCAGTGTCCTTACACAATAAGACCAGTGTCCTTTCACAATAAGACCAGTGTCCTTTCACAATAAGAGCTGTGTCCTTTCACAATAAGAGCTGTGTCCTTTCACAATAAGAGCTGTGTCCTTACACAATAAAACCAGTGTCCTTTCACAATAAGACCAGTGTCCTTTCACAATAAGACCAGTGTCCTTTCACAATAAGAGCTGTGTCCTTTCACAATAAGACCAGTGTCCTTTCACAATAAGACCAGTGTCCTTTCACAATAAGAGCTGTGTCCTTTCACAATAAGAGCTGTGTCCTTTCACAATAAGAGCTGTGTCCTTTCACAATAAGAGCTGTGTCCTTTCACAATAAGACCAGTGTCCTTTCACAATAAGAGCTGTGTCCTTTCACAATAAGACCAGTGTCCTTTCACAATAAGACCAGTGTCCTTTCACAATAAGAGCTGTGTCCTTTCACAATAAGACCAGTGTCCTTTCACAATAAGAGCTGTGTCCTTTCACAATAAGAGCTGTGTCCTTTCACAATAAGAGCTGTGTCCTTTCACAATAAGACCAGTGTCCTTTCACAATAAGAGCTGTGTCCTTTCACAATAAGAGCTGTGTCCTTTCACAATAAGACCAGTGTCCTTTCACAATAAGAGCTGTGTCCTTTCACAATAAGACCAGTGTCCTTTCACAATAAGACCAGTGTCCTTTCACAATAAGAGCTGTGTCCTTTCACAATAAGACCAGTGTCCTTTCACAATAAGAGCTGTGTCCTTTCACAATAAGAGCTGTGTCCTTTCACAATAAGACCAGTGTCCTTTCACAATAAGAGCTGTGTCCTTTCACAATAAGAGCTGTGTCCTTTCACAATAAGAGCTGTGTCCTTTCACAATAAGACCAGTGTCCTTTCACAATAAGACCAGTGTCCTTTCACAATAAGAGCTGTGTCCTTTCACAATAAGAGCTGTGTCCTTTCACAATAAGACCAGTGTCCTTTCACAATAAGACCAGTGTCTTTTCACAATAAGACCAGTGTCCTTTCACAATAAGACCAGTGTCCTTTCACAATAAGACCAGTGTCCTTTCACAATAAGACCAGTGTCCTTTCACAATAAGAGCTGTGTCCTTTCACAATAAGACCAGTGTCCTTTCACAATAAGAGCTGTGTCCTTTCACAATAAGAGCTGTGTCCTTTCACAATAAGAGCTGTGTCCTTTCACAATAAGACCAGTGTCCTTTCACAATAAGAGCTGTGTCCTTTCACAATAAGAGCTGTGTCCTTTCACAATAAGACCAGTGTCCTTTCACAATAAGAGCTGTGTCCTTTCACAATAAGAGCTGTGTCCTTTCACAATAAGACCAGTGTCCTTACACAATAAGAGCTGTGTCCTTTCACAATAAGACCAGTGTCCTTTCACAATAAGAGCTGTGTCCTTTCACAATAAGAGCTGTGTCCTTTCACAATAAGACCAGTGTCCTTTCACAATAAGACCAGTGTCTTTTCACAATAAGACCAGTGTCCTTTCACAATAAGACCAGTGTCCTTTCACAATAAGACCAGTGTCCTTTCACAATAAGACCAGTGTCCTTTCACAATAAGACCAGTGTCCTTTCACAATAAGACCAGTGTCCTTTCACAATAAGAGCTGTGTCCTTTCACAATAAGAGCTGTGTCCTTTCACAATAAGAGCTCTTTCCTTTCACAATAAGAGCTGTGTCCTTTCACAATAAGAGCTGTGTCCTTTCACAATAAGACCAGTGTCCTTACACAATAAGACCAGTGTCCTTTCACAATAAGACCAGTGTCCTTTCACAATAAGAGCTGTGTCCTTTCACAATAAGAGCTGTGTCCTTTCACAATAAGAGCTGTGTCCTTACACAATAAAACCAGTGTCCTTTCACAATAAGACCAGTGTCCTTTCACAATAAGACCAGTGTCCTTTCACAATAAGAGCTGTGTCCTTTCACAATAAGACCAGTGTCCTTTCACAATAAGACCAGTGTCCTTTCACAATAAGAGCTGTGTCCTTTCACAATAAGAGCTGTGTCCTTTCACAATAAGAGCTGTGTCCTTTCACAATAAGAGCTGTGTCCTTTCACAATAAGACCAGTGTCCTTTCACAATAAGAGCTGTGTCCTTTCACAATAAGACCAGTGTCCTTTCACAATAAGACCAGTGTCCTTTCACAATAAGAGCTGTGTCCTTTCACAATAAGACCAGTGTCCTTTCACAATAAGAGCTGTGTCCTTTCACAATAAGAGCTGTGTCCTTTCACAATAAGAGCTGTGTCCTTTCACAATAAGACCAGTGTCCTTTCACAATAAGAGCTGTGTCCTTTCACAATAAGACCAGTGTCCTTTCACAATAAGAGCTGTGTCCTTTCACAATAAGAGCTGTGTCCTTTCACAATAAGACCAGTGTCCTTACACAATAAGACCAGTGTCCTTTCACAATAAGAGCTGTGTCCTTTCACAATAAGAGCTGTGTCCTTTCACAATAAGAGCTGTGTCCTTTCACAATAAGACAAGTGTCCTTTCACAATAAGACCAGTGTCCTTTCACAATAAGACCAGTGTCCTTTCACAATAAGAGCTCTGTCCTTTCACAATAAGACCAGTGTCCTTTCACAATAAGACCAGTGTCCTTACACAATAAGACCAGTGTCCTTTCACAATAAGAGCTCTGTCCTTTCACAATAAGAGCTGTGTCCTTTCACAATAAGAGCTGTGTCCTTTCACAATAAGACCAGTGTCCTTTCACAATAAGACCAGTGTCCTTTCACAATAAGAGCTGTGTCCTTTCACAATAAGACCAGTGTCCTTTCACAATAAGAGCTGTGTCCTTTCACAATAAGAGCTGTGTCCTTTCACAATAAGACCAGTGTCCTTTCACAATAAGACCAGTGTCCTTTAACAATAAGACCAGTGTCCTTTCACAATAAGAGCTCTGTCCTTTCACAATAAGACCAGTGTCCTTTCACAATAAGAGCTCTGTCCTTTCACAATAAGACCAGTGTCCTTTCACAATAAGACCAGTGTCCTTTCACAATAAGACCAGTGTCCTTTCACAATAAGACCAGTGTCCTTTCACAATAAGACCAGTGTCCTTTCACAATAAGACCAGTGTCCTTTCACAATAAGACCAGTGTCCTTTCACAATAAGACCTGTGTCCTTTCACAATAAGAGCTCTGTCCTTTCACAATAAGAGCTGTGTCCTTTCACAATAAGAGCTGTGTCCTTTCACAATAAGACCAGTGTCCTTACACAATAAGACCAGTGTCCTTTCACAATAAGAGCTGTGTCCTTTCACAATAAGACCAGTGTCCTTTCACAATAAGACCAGTGTCCTTTCACAATAAGACCAGTGTCCTTTCACAATAAGAGCTGTGTCCTTTCACAATAAGACCAGTGTCCTTTCACAATAAGAGCTCTGTCCTTTCACAATAAGAGCTGTGTCCTTTCACAATAAGAGCTGTGTCCTTTCACAATAAGAGCTGTGTCCTTTCACAATAAGAGCTGTGTCCTTTCACAATAAGACCAGTGTCCTTTCACAATAAGACCAGTGTCCTTTCACAATAAGACCAGTGTCCTTTCACAATAAGACCAGTGTCCTTTCACAATAAGACCAGTGTCCTTTCACAATAAGACCAGTGTCCTTTCACAATAAGACCAGTGTCCTTTCACAATAAGAGCTCTGTCCTTTCACAATAAGACCAGTGTCCTTTCACAATAAGAGCTGTGTCCTTTCACAATAAGACCACTGTCCTTTCACAATAAGACCAGTGTCCTTTCACAATAAGACCAGTGTCCTTACACAATAAGACCAGTGTCCTTTCACAATAAGAGCTCTGTCCTTTCACAATAAGAGCTGTGTCCTTTCACAATAAGAGCTGTGTCCTTTCACAATAAGACCAGTGTCCTTTCACAATAAGACCAGTGTCCTTTCACAATAAGAGCTGTGTCCTTTCACAATAAGACCAGTGTCCATTCACAATAAGACCAGTGTCCTTTCACAATAAGACCAGTGTCCTTTCACAATAAGAGCTCTGTCCTTTCACAATAAGACCAGTGTCCTTTCACAATAAGACCAGTGTCCTTTCACAATAAGACCAGTGTCCTTTCACAATAAGACCAGTGTCCTTTCACAATAAGACCAGTGTCCTTTCACAATAAGACCAGTGTCCTTTCACAATAAGACCAGTGTCCTTTCACAATAAGACCAGTGTCCTTTCACAATAAGACCTGTGTCCTTTCACAATAAGAGCTCTGTCCTTTCACAATAAGAGCTGTGTCCTTTCACAATAAGAGCTGTGTCCTTTCACAATAAGACCAGTGTCCTTACACAATAAGACCAGTGTCCTTTCACAATAAGACCAGTGTCCTTTCACAATAGGAGCTGTGTCCTTTCACAATAAGACCAGTGTCCTTTCACAATAAGACCAGTGTCCTTTCACAATAAGAGCTGTGTCCTTTCACAATAAGACCAGTGTCCTTACACAATAAGACCAGTGTCCTTTCACAATAAGACCAGTGTCCTTTCACAATAGGAGCTGTGTCCTTTCACAATAAGAGCTGTGTCCTTTCACAATAAGAGCTGTGTCCTTTCACAATAAGACCAGTGTCCTTTCACAATAAGAGCTGTGTCCTTTCACAATAAGACCAGTGTCCTTTCACAATAAGACCAGTGTCCTTTCACAATAAGAGCTCTGTCCTTTCACAATAAGAGCTGTGTCCTTTCACAATAAGAGCTTTGTCCTTTCACAATAAGACCAGTGTCCTTTCACAATAAGACCAGTGTCCTTTCACAATAAGACCAGTGTCCTTTCACAATAAGACCAGTGTCCTTTCACAATAAGAGCTGTGTCCTTTCACAATAAGAGCTGTGTCCTTTCACAATAAGAGCTGTGTCCTTTCACAATAAGACCAGTGTCCTTTCACAATAAGAGCTGTGTCCTTTCACAATAAGACCAGTGTCCTTTCACAATAAGAGCTGTGTCCTTTCACAATAAGAGCTGTGTCCTTTCACAATAAGACCAGTGTCCTTTCACAATAAGACCAGTGTCCTTTCACAATAAGAGCTCTGTCCTTTCACAATAAGAGCTGTGTCCTTTCACAATAAGACCAGTGGTCCTACACAATAAGACCAGTGTCCTTTCACAATAAGACCAGTGTCCTTTCACAATAAGAGCTGTGTCCTTTCACAATAAGACCAGTGTCCTTTCACAATAAGACCAGTGTCCTTTCACAATAAGACCAGTGTCCTTACACAATAAGACCAGTGTCCTTTCACAATAAAACCAGTGTCCTTTCACAATAAGACCAGTGTCCTTTCACAATAAGAGCTCTGTCCTTTCACAATAAGACCAGTGTCCTTTCACAATAAGACCAGTGTCCTTTCACAATAAGACCAGTGTCCTTTCACAATAAGACCAGTGTCCTTTCACAATAAGACCAGTGTCCTTTCACAATAAGACCAGTGTCCTTTCACAATAAGACCAGTGTCCTTTCACAATAAGAGCTCTGTCCTTTCACAATAAGAGCTGTGTCCTTTCACAATAAGAGCTGTGTCCTTTCACAATAAGACCAGTGTCCTTACACAATAAGACCAGTGTCCTTTCACAATAAGACCAGTGTCCTTTCACAATAAGAGCTGTGTCCTTTCACAATAAGACCAGTGTCCTTTCACAATAAGACCAGTGTCCTTTCACAATAAGACCAGTGTCCTTTCACAATAAGACCAGTGTCCTTTCACAATAAGACCAGTGTCCTTACACAATAAGAGCTGTGTCCTTTCACAATAAGAGCTGTGTCCTTTCACAATAAGACCAGTGGTCCTACACAATAAGACCAGTGTCCTTTCACAATAAGACCAGTGTCCTTTCACAATAAGAGCTGTGTCCTTTCACAATAAGACCAGTGTCCTTTCACAATAAGAGCTGTGTCCTTTCACAATAAGACCAGTGTCCTTTCACAATAAGACCAGTGTCCTTTCACAATAAGAGCTCTGTCCTTTCACAATAAGAGCTGTGTCCTTTCACAATAAGAGCTGTGTCCTTTCACAATAAGACCAGTGTCCTTACACAATAAGACCAGTGTCCTTTCACAATAAGAGCTGTGTCCTTTCACAATAAGAGCTCTGTCCTTTCACAATAAGAGCTGTGTCCTTTCACAATAAGAGCTGTGTCCTTTCACAATAAGACCAGTGTCCTTACACAATAAGACCAGTGTCCTTACACAATAAGACCAGTGTCCTTTCACAATAAGAGCTGTGTCCTTTCACAATAAGACCAGTGTCCTTTCACAATAAGAGCTGTGTCCTTTCACAATAAGACCAGTGTCCTTTCACAATAAGAGCTGTGTCCTTTCACAATAAGACCAGTGTCCTTTCACAATAAGACCTGTGTCCTTTCACAATAAGACCAGTGTCCTTACACAATAAGACCAGTGTCCTTTCACAATAAGAGCTGTGTCCTTTCACAATAAGACCAGTGTCCTTTCACAATAAGACCAGTGTCCTTACACAATAAGAGCTGTGTCCTTTCACAATAAGACCAGTGTCCTTTCACAATAAGACCAGTGTCCTTACACAATAAGAGCTGTGTCCTTTCACAATAAGACCAGTGTCCTTTCACAATAAGACCTGTGTCCTTTCACAATAAGACCAGTGTCCTTACACAATAAGACCAGTGTCCTTTCACAATAAGACCAGTGTCCTTTCACAATAAGACCAGTGTCCTTTCACAATAAGACCAGTGTCCTTTCACAATAAGACCAGTGTCCTTTCACAATAAGACCAGTGTCCTTACACAATAAGAGCTGTGTCTTTTCACAATAAGACCAGTGTCTTTTCACAATAAAACCAGTGTCTTTTCACAATAAGACCAGTGTCCTTTCACAATAAGACCAGTGTCCTTTCACAATAAGACCAGTGTCCTTTCACAATAAAACCAGTGTCTTTTCACAATAAGACCAGTGTCCTTTCACAATAAGACCAGTGTCCTTTCACAATAAGACCAGTGTCCTTTCACAATAAGAGCTGTGTCCTTTCACAATAAGACCAGTGTCCTTTCACAATAAGACCAGTGTCCTTTCACAATAAGACCAGTGTCCTTTCACAATAAGACCAGTGTCCTTACACAATAAGAGCTGTGTCTTTTCACAATAAGACCAGTGTCTTTTCACAATAAGACCAGTGTCCTTTCACAATAAGAGCTGTGTCATTTCACAATAAGACCAGTGTCCTTACACAATAAGACCAGTGTCCTTTCACAATAAGAGCTGTGTCATTTCACAATAAGACCAGTGTCCTTTCACAATAAGACCAGTGTCCTTTCACAATAAGACCAGTGTCCTTTCACAATAAGACCAGTGTCCTTTCACAATAAGACCAGTGTCCTTTCACAATAAGAGCTGTGTCCTTTCACAATAAGACCAGTGTCCTTACACAATAAGACCAGTGTCCTTTCACAATAAGACCATTGTCCTTTCACAATAAGACCAGTGTCCTTTCACAATAAGAGCTGTGTCCTTTCACAATAAGACCAGTGTCCTTTCACAATAAGAGCTGTGTCCTTTCACAATAAGACCAGTGTCCTTTCACAATAAGAGCTGTGTCCTTTCACAATAAGAGCTGTGTCCTTTCACAATAAGACCAGTGTCCTTTCACAATAAAACCAGTGTCCTTTCACAATAAGAGCTGTGTCCTTTCACAATAAGACCAGTGTCCTTTCACAATAAGACCAGTGTCCTTTCACAATAAGACCAGTGTCCTTTCACAATAAGACCAGTGTCCTTTCACAATAAGACCAGTGTCCTTTCACAATAAGAGCTGTGTCCTTTCACAATAAGACCAGTGTCCTTTCACAATAAGACCAGTGTCCTTTCACAATAAGACCAGTGTCCTTTCACAATAAGAGCTGTGTCCTTTCACAATAAGACCAGTGTCCTTTCACAATAAGACCAGTGTCCTTACACAATAAGACCAGTGTCCTTTCACAATAAAACCAGTGTCCTTTCACAATAAGACCAGTGTCCTTTCACAATAAGACCAGTGTTTTTTCACAATAAGACCAGTGTCCTTTCACAATAAGAGCTGTGTCCTTTCACAATAAGACCAGTGTCCTTTCACAATAAGAGCTGTGTCCTTTCACAATAAGAGCTGTGTCCTTTCACAATAAGACCAGTGTCCTTTCACAATAAGACCAGTGTCCTTTCACAATAAGACCAGTGTCCTTACACAATAAGACCAGTGTCCTTTCACAATAAGACCAGTGTCCTTTCACAATAAGAGCTGTGTCCTTTCACAATAAGACCAGTGTCCTTTCACAATAAGACCAGTGTCCTTTCACAATAAGAGCTCTGTCCTTTCACAATAAGACCAGTGTCCTTTCACAATAAGAGCTGTGTCCTTTCACAATAAGACCAGTGTCCTTTCACAATAAGACCAGTGTCCTTACACAATAAGACCAGTGTCCTTTCACAATAAGAGCTCTGTCCTTTCACAATAAGACCAGTGTCCTTTCACAATAAGACCAGTGTCCTTTCACAATAAGACCAGTGTCCTTTCACAATAAGACCAGTGTCCTTTCACAATAAGACCACTGTCCTTTCACAATAAGACCAGTGTCCTTTCACAATAAGACCAGTGTCCTTTCACAATAAGACCAGTGTCCTTTCACAATAAGACCAGTGTCCTTTCACAATAAGACCACTGTCCTTTCACAATAAGACCAGTGTCCTTTCACAATAAGACCACTGTCCTTTCACAATAAGACCAGTGTCCTTTCACAATAAGACCAGTGTCCTTTCACAATAAGACCAGTGTCCTTTCACAATAAGACCAGTGTCCTTTCACAATAAGAGCTGTGTCCTTTCACAATAAGACCAGTGTCCTTTCACAATAAGAGCTGTGTCCTTTCACAATAAGAGCTGTGTCCTTTCACAATAAGACCAGTGTCCTTTCACAATAAGACCAGTGTCCTTTCACAATAAGACCAGTGTCCTTTCACAATAAGACCAGTGTCCTTTCACAATAAGACCAGTGTCCTTTCACAATAAGAGCTGTGTCCTTTCACAATAAGACCAGTGTCCTTTCACAATAAGACCAGTGTCCTTTCACAATAAGACCAGTGTCCTTTCACAATAAGAGCTGTGTCCTTTCACAATAAGACCAGTGTCCTTTCACAATAAGACCAGTGTCCTTACACAATAAGAGCTGTGTCCTTTCACAATAAGAGCTGTGTCCTTTCACAATAAGACCAGTGTCCTTACACAATAAGAGCTGTGTCCTTTCACAATAAGAGCTGTGTCCTTTCACAATAAGAGCTGTGTCCTTTCACAATAAGACCAGTGTCCTTTCACAATAAGAGCTGTGTCCTTTCACAATAAGACCAGTGTCCTTTCACAATAAGACCAGTGTCCTTTCACAATAAGACCAGTGTCCTTTCACAATAAGAGCTGTGTCCTTTCACAATAAGAGCTGTGTCCTTTCACAATAAGACCAGTGTCCTTTCACAATAAGACCAGTGTCCTTTCACAATAAGAGCTGTGTCCTTTCACAATAAGACCAAGTCCTGGTTTAGACCTGGTTTAGACCTGGTTTAGTCCTGGTTTAGTCCTGGTTTAGTCCTGGTTTAGGCCTGGTTTAGTCCTGGTTTAGTCCTGGTTTAGTCCTGGTTTAGTCCTGGTTTAGTCCTGGTTTAGTCCTGGTTTAGTCCTGGTTCTTCTGGTAGTCCAGAGCGCATCACGGATCAGATCCACGGCAACGGCGTCTTCAGTCCTGAACCGTAACGACCAGGCGAGTCTGAGGGCCCCAACGAGTCTCCATGACGACCGCGGTGCTGATGCTGCCGCCGTGACGACGCCTCCAGACCGTATCCAGGGCCCGAGCATCCCATAGTGTATAATGAACCAGGACTAAACCAGAACTAAACCAGGACTAAACCAGGACTAAACCAGGACTAAACCAGGACTAAACCAGAACTAAACCAGGACTAAACCAGAACTAAACCAGGACTAAACCAGGACTAAACCAGAACTAAACCAGGACTAAATCAGGACTAAACCAGAACTAAACCAGGACTAAATCAGGACTAAACCAGGACTAAATCAGGACTAAACCAGAACTAAACCAGGACTAAACCAGAACTAAACCAGGACTAAACCAGGACTAAATCAGGACTAAACCAGGACTAAATCAGGACTAAACCAGAACTAAACCAGGACTAAATCAGGACTAAACCAGGACTAAACCAGGACTAAACCAGAACTAAACCAGAACTAAACCAGGACTAAATCAGGACTAAACCAGAACTAAACCAGGACTAAACCAGAACTAAACCAGAACTAAACCAGGACTAAATCAGGACTAAATCAGGACTAAACCAGGACTAAACCAGAACTAAACCAGGACTAAACCAGGACTAAACCAGGACTAAATCAGGACTAAACCAGAACTAAACCAGGACTAAACCAGAACTAAACCAGAACTAAACCAAGACTAAACCAGGACTAAATCAGGACTAAACCAGGACTAAATCAGGACTAAACCAGAACTAAACCAGGACTAAACCAGAACTAAACCAGAACTAAACCAGGACTAAACCAGGACTAAATCAGGACTAAACCAGAACTAAACCAGGAATAAACCAGAACTAAACCAGAACTAAACCAGGACTAAATCAGAACTAAACCAGGACTAAACCAGGACTAAACCAGAACTAAACCAGAACTCAACCAGGACTAAATCAGGACTAAACCAGAACTAAACCAGGACTAAACCAGAACTAAACCAGAACTAAACCAGGACTAAATCAGAACTAAATCAGGACTAAACCAGGACTAAACCAGAACTAAACCAGGACTAAATCAGGACTAAACCAGAACTAAACCAGGACTAAACCAGAACTAAACCAGAACTAAACCAGAACTAAACCAGGACTAAACCAGAACTAAACCAGGACTAAATCAGGACTAAACCAGGACTAAATCAGGACTAAACCAGGAGTAAACCAGGACTAAACCAGGTCTAAACCAGGACTAAACCAGGACGACACCAGGACTAAATCAGGACTAAACCAAAACTGAACCAGGACTAAACCAGGACTAAACCAGGACTAAACCAGGACTATATCTGGACTAAACCAGGACTGAACCAGGACTAAACCAGGACTAAACCAGGAGTAAACCAGGACTAAACCAGGGCTGAACCAGGTCCAGAGCGGGTCCTTGGTGTGTGTTTTAGATGTGTGTGTGTGTATAGTGTGTGTGTGTATAGTGTGTGTGTGAGTGTGTGTGTATAGTGTGTGTGTATAGTGTGTGTGTATTGTGTGTGTATAGTGTGTGTGTATAGTGTGTGTGTGTATTGTGTGTGTATAGTGTGTGTGTATAGTGTGTGTGTGTATAGTGTGTATAGTGTGTGTGTATAGTGTGTATAGTGTGTATAGTGTGTATAGTGTGTATAGTGTGTATAGTGTGTATAGTGTGTATAGTGTGTGTATTGTGTGTATAGTGTGTATAGTGTGTATAGTGTGTATAGTGTGTATAGTGTGTATAGTGTGTATAGTGTGTATAGTGTGTATAGTGTGTATAGTGTGTGTATAGTGTGTATAGTGTATAGTGTGTATAGTGTGTATAGTGTGTATAGTGTGTATAGTGTGTGTATAGTGTGTATAGTGTGTATAGTGTGTATAGTGTGTATAGTGTGTATAGTGTGTGTATAGTGTGTATAGTGTGTGTATAGTGTGTATAGTGTGTATAGTGTGTATAGTGTGTGTATAGTGTGTATAGTGTGTATAGTGTGTATAGTGTGTATAGTGTGTATAGTGTGTATAGTGTGTATAGTGTGTGTATAGTGTGTATAGTGTGTATAGTGTGTATAGTGTGTATAGTGTGTGTAGTGTGTATAGTGTGTATAGTGTGTATAGTGTGTATAGTGTGTATAGTGTGTATAGTGTGTATAGTGTGTATAGTGTGTGTATAGTGTGTATAGTGTGTATAGTGTGTATAGTGTGTGTATAGTGTGTATAGTGTGTAGTGTGTGTATAGTGTGTATAGTGTGTATAGTGTGTGTATAGTGTGTATAGTGTGTATAGTGTGTATAGTGTGTATAGTGTGTGTATAGTGTGTATAGTGTGTATAGTGTGTATAGTGTGTGTATAGTGTGTATAGTGTGTAGTGTGTGTATAGTGTGTATAGTGTGTATAGTGTGTGTATAGTGTGTATAGTGTGTATAGTGTGTATAGTGTGTATAGTGTGTATAGTGTGTATTGTGTGTATAGTGTGTGTAGTGTGTATAGTGTGTATAGTGTGTGTATAGTGTGTATAGTGTGTATAGTGTGTATAGTGTGTGTATAGTGTGTATAGTGTGTATAGTGTGTATAGTGTGTGTATAGTGTGTATAGTGTGTATAGTGTGTGTGTAGTGTGTATAGTGTGTATAGTGTGTATAGTGTGTATAGTGTGTATAGTGTGTATAGTGTGTATAGTGTGTATAGTGTGTGTATAGTGTGTATAGTGTGTATAGTGTGTATTGTGTGTATAGTGTGTATAGTGTGTATAGTGTGTATAGTGTGTATAGTGTGTATAGTGGGTATAGTGTGTATAGTGTGTATAGTGTGTGTAGTGTGTGTATAGTGTGTATAGTGTGTATAGTGTGTATAGTGTGTATAGTGTGTATAGTGTGTATAGTGTGTATAGTGTGTGTGTATCTTGTGGTTTGTTTCCCTCCTCGTTTTTATTCATATTTAAATTTGTGTTTGTGTTGAAAACACGACGAGGATTAAACCCCCAGGATTTAGATCCATTCAGTCCTGGTCTAGTCCTGGACCTGAACCTGGATCAGACCTGGACCTGGATCAGACCTGGACCTGGATCAGACCTGGACCTGGATCAGACCTGGATCAGACCTGGACCTGGATCAGACCTGGACCTGGATCAGACCTGGACCTGGATCAGACCTGGATCAGACCTGGACCTGGATCAGACCTGGATCAGACCTGGATCAGACCTGGACCTGGATCAGACCTGGACCTGGATCAGACCTGGATCAGACCTGGAGCAGACCTGGACCTGGATCAGACCTGGATCAGACCTGGAGCAGACCTGGACCTGGATCAGACCTGGATCAGACCTGGATCAGACCTGGTTTCTGGATCAGGCCTGGATCAGACCTGGACCTGGATCAGACCTGGACCTGGATCAGACCTGGATCAGACCTGGAGCAGACCTGGACCTGGATCAGACCTGGACCTGGATCAGACCTGGACCTGGATCAGACCTGGATAAGACCTGGATCAAACCTGGAGCAGACCTGGAGCAGACCTGGACCTGGATCAGACCTGGATCAGACCTGGACCTGGATCAGACCTGGACCTGGATCAGACCTGGATCAGACCTGGACCTGGATCAGACCTGGATCAGACCTGGACCTGGATCAGACCTGGACCTGGATCAGACCTGGAGCAGACCTGGACCTGGATCAGACCTGGATCAGACCTGGACCTGGATCAGACCTGGACCTGGATCAGACCTGGATCAGACCTGGACCTGGATCAGACCTGGATCAGACCTGGACCTGGATCAGACCTGGATCAGACCTGGACCTGGATCAGACCTGGACCTGGATCAGACCTGGACCTGGATCAGACCTGGATCAGACCTGGATCAGACCTGGACCTGGATCAGACCTGGATCAGACCTGGATCAGACCTGGATCAGACCTGGTTTCTGGATCAGGCCTGGATCAGACCTGGACCTGGATCAGACCTGGACCTGGATCAGACCTGGACCTGGATCAGACCTGGACCTGGATCAGACCTGGACCTGGATCAGACCTGGATCAGACCTGGAGCAGACCTGGACCTGGATCAGACCTGGACCTGGATCAGACCTGGACCTGGATCAGACCTGGATAAGACCTGGAGCAGACCTGGAGCAGACCTGGACCTGGATCAGACCTGGATCAGACCTGGACCTGGATCAGACCTGGACCTGGATCAAACCTGGAGCAGACCTGGAGCAGACCTGGACCTGGATCAGACCTGGATCAGACCTGGACCTGGATCAGACCTGGACCTGGATCAGACCTGGATCAGACCTGGACCTGGATCAGACCTGGATCAGACCTGGACCTGGATCAGACCTGGATCAGACCTGGACCTGGATCAGACCTGGATCAGACCTGGACCTGGATCAGACCTGGATCAGACCTGGACCTGGATCAGACCTGGATCAGACCTGGATCAGACCTGGACCTGGATCAGACCTGGATCAGACCTGGACCTGGATCAGACCTGGATCAGACCTGGATCAGACCTGGACCTGGATCAGACCTGGACCTGGATCAGACCTGGATCAGACCTGGACCTGGATCAGACCTGGATCAGACCTGGACCTGGATCAGACCTGGATCAGACCTGGACCTGGATCAGACCTGGTTTCTGGTATTCCCTCAGAGAACTTTGGAGAGGACAATAAAGTCTAAATGTAAAAGTCAGAAACAAAGCGTGATGTCACGAGGGGCGTGGCCTGACTGCGCAAGGGGGCGTGGCCTGCCTGTGTGAGGGCGCGTGGCCTGGCTATGCGTGAGGGGGCGTGGCCTGTCTGCGTGAGGGGGCGGGGCATTTCTGCGTGAGGGGGCGTGGCCTGTCTGCATGAGGGGGCGTGGCCTGTCTGCGTGAGGGGGCGTGGCCTGCCTGTGTGAGGGCGCGTGGCCTGGCTATGCGTGAGGGGGCGTGGCCTGTCTGCGTGAGGGGGCGGGGCATTTCTGCGTGAGGGGGCGTGGCCTGTCTGCATGAGGGGGCGTGGCCTGTCTGCGTGAGGGGGCGTGGCCTGTCTGCGTGAGGGGGCGTGGCCTGCCTGTGTGAGGGCGCGTGGCCTGGCTATGCGTGAGGGGGCGGGGCCTGTCTGCGTGAGGGGGCGGGACCTTCTGTGTGAGGGGGCGGGACCTCCTATATACGGTCGAGAGCCGCTTCAGCATCAGATCCAGAGGAAGCGGCTCATCAGAAACAGTAAGTCCTCTCTTTACTCCTGATGCCCTCCCGCCTGAACAGGTCCAGGAGCAGAGCCACGGACCGGGTTTAGACCAGGGTTAGTCCGGGTTTAGACCAGGGTTAGTCCGGGATTAGACCAGGGTTAGACCAGGTTTAGACCAGGGTTAGACCAGGTTTAGACAAGGGTTAGTCCGGGTTTAGACCAGGGTTAGACCAGGTTTAGACAAGGGTTAGTCCGGGTTTAGACCAGGTTTAGACCAGGGTTAGTCCGGGGTTAGACCAGGTTTAGACCAGGGTTAGTCCGGGTTTAGACCAGGGTTAGTCCGGGTTTAGACCAGGTTTAGACCAGGGTTAGTCCGGGTTTAGACCAGGTTTAGACCAGAGTTAGTCCGGGTTTAGACCAGGTTTAGATCAGGGTTAGTCCGAGGTTAGACCAGGTTTAGACCAGGGTTAGTCCGGGTTTAGACCAGGGTTAGTCCGGGTTTAGACCAGGTTTAGACCAGGGTTAGTCCGGGTTTAGACCAGGTTTAGACCAGGGTTCGTCCGGGTTTAGACCAGGTTTAGATCAGGGTTAGTCCGGGTTTAGACCAGGTTTAGATCAGGGTTAGTCCGGGTTTAGACCAGGTTTAGATCAGGGTTAGTCCGGGTTTAGACCAGGTTTAGTCCGGGTTTAGACCAGGTTTAGATCAGGGTTAGTCCGGGTTTAGACCAGGTTTAGTCCGGGTTTAGACCAGGTTTAGATCAGGGTTAGTCCGGGTTTAGACCAGGTTTAGTCCGGGTTTAGACCAGGTTTAGATCAGGGTTAGTCCGGGTTTAGACCAGGTTTAGTCCGGGTTTAGACCAGGTTTAGATCAGGGTTAGTCCGGGTTTAGACCAGGTTTAGTCCGGGTTTAGACCAGGTTTAGATCAGGGTTAGTCCGGGTTTAGACCAGGTTTAGACCAGGGTTAGTCCGGGTTTAGACCAGGTTTAGACCAGGGTTAGTCCGGGTTTAGACCAGGGTTAGTCCGGGTTTAAACCAGGTTTAGACAAGGCTTAGTCCGGGTTTAGACCAGGTTTAGATCAGGGTTAGTCCGGGTTTAGACCAGGGTTAGTCCGGGATTAGACCAGGGTTAGACCAGGTTTAGACCAGGGTTAGACCAGGTTTAGACAAGGGTTAGTCCGGGTTTAGACCAGGGTTAGACCAGGTTTAGACAAGGGTTAGTCCGGGTTTAGACCAGGTTTAGACCAGGGTTAGTCCGGGGTTAGACCAGGTTTAGACCAGGGTTAGTCCGGGTTTAGACCAGGGTTAGTCCGGGTTTAGACCAGGTTTAGACCAGGGTTAGTCCGGGTTTAGACCAGGTTTAGACCAGAGTTAGTCCGGGTTTAGACCAGGTTTAGATCAGGGTTAGTCCGAGGTTAGACCAGGTTTAGACCAGGGTTAGTCCGGGTTTAGACCAGGGTTAGTCCGGGTTTAGACCAGGTTTAGACCAGGGTTAGTCCGGGTTTAGACCAGGTTTAGACCAGGGTTAGTCCGGGTTTAGACCAGGATTAGAACAGGTTTAGTCCGGGTTTACACCAGGTTTAGATCAGGGTTAGTCCGGTTTAGACCAGGTTTAGATCAGGTTAGTCCGGTTTAGACCAGGTTTAGTCCGGGTTTAGACCAGGTTTAGATCAGGGTTAGTCCGGTTTAGACCAGGTTTAGTCCCGGTTTAGCCCAGGTTTAGTCCTGGGTTAGTCCTGGTTTAGACCAGGGTTAGTCCGGGTTTAGACCAGGTTTAGATCAGGGTTAGTCCGGGTTTAGACCAGGTTTAGTCCGGGTTTAGACCAGGTTTAGATCAGGGTTAGTCCGGGTTTAGACCAGGTTTAGTCCGGGTTTAGACCAGGTTTAGATCAGGGTTAGTCCGGGTTTAGACCAGGTTTAGACCAGGGTTAGTCCGGGTTTAGACCAGGTTTAGACCAGGGTTAGTCCGGGTTTAGACCAGGGTTAGTCCGGGTTTAAACCAGGTTTAGACAAGGCTTAGTCCGGGTTTAGACCAGGTTTAGATCAGGGTTAGTCCGGGTTTAGACCAGGGTTAGTCCGGGTTTAGACCAGGTTTAGACCAGGGTTAGTCCGGGTTTAGACCAGGCTTAGTCCGGGTTTAGACCAGGTTTAGACCAGGGTTAGTCCGGGTTTAGACCAGGGTTAGTCCGGGTTTAGACCAGGTTTAGATCAGGGTTAGTCCGGGTTTAGACCAGGGTTAGTCCGGGTTTAGACCAGGGTTAGACCAGGTTTAGACCAGGGTTTAGTCCGGTTTTAGACCAGGTTTAGACCAGGGTTAGTCCGAGTTTAGACCAGGGTTAGACCAGGGTTTAGACCATGGTTAGTCCGGGTTTAGACCAGGGCTAGTCCGGGTTTAGACCAGGTTTAGACCAGGGCTAGTCCGGGTTTAGACCAGGTTTAGACCAGGGTTAGTCCGGGTTTAGACCAGGTTTAGATCAGGGTTAGTCCAGGTTTAGACCAGGTTTAGACCAGGGTTAGTCCGGGTTTAGACCAGGGTTAGTCCGGGTTTAGACCAGGGTTAGTCCGGGTTTAGACCAGGTTTAGACCAGGGTTAGTCCGGGTTTAGACCAGGGTTAGTCCGGGTTTAGACCAGGGTTAGACCAGGGTTAGTCCGAGTTTAGACCAGGGTTAGACCAGGGTTAGTCCGGGTTTAGACCAGGGCTAGTCCGGCTTTAGACCAGGTTTAGACCTGATTTAGACCTGGTTTAGACCTGATTTAGACCTGGTTTAGACCTGGTTTAGACCTGATTTAGACCTGATTTAGACCTGGTTTAGACCTGGTTTAGACCTGATTTAGACCTGGTTTAGACCTGGTTTAGACCCGATTTAGACCGGGTTTAGACCTGGTTTAGACCTGATTTAGACCTGATTTAGACCTGGGTTAGACCTGGTTTAGACCTGGTTTAGACCTGGTTTAGACCTGGTTTAGACCTGATTTAGACCTGGTTTAGACCTGATTTAGACCTGGTTTAGACCTGGTTTAGACCTGATTTAGACCTGGTTTAGACCTGGTTTAGACCCGATTTAGACCGGGTTTAGACCTGGTTTAGACCTGATTTAGACCTGGTTTAGACCTGATTTAGACCGGGTTTAGACCTGCTTTAGACCTGGTTTAGACCTGGTTTAGACCCAATTTAGACCGGGTTTAGACCTGGTTTAGACCTGCTTTAGACCTGATTTAGACCTGGTTTAGACCTGCTTTAGACCTGATTTAGACCTGGTTTAGACCCAATTTAGACCTGGTTTAGACCTGGTTTAGACCTGCTTTAGACCTGATTTAGACCTGGTTTAGACCTGATTTAGACCGGGTTTAGACCTGCTTTAGACCTGGTTTAGACCTGGTTTAGACCCAATTTAGACCTGGTTTAGACCTGGTTTAGACCTGATTTAGACCTGGTTTAGACCTGATTTAGACCTGGTTTAGACCTGGTTTAGACCTGGTTTAGACCTGATTTAGACCTGGTTTATACCCAATTTAGACCTGGTTTAGACCTGCTTTAGACCTGGTTTAGACCTGGTTTAGACCTGGTTTAGACCTGATTTAGACCTGGTTTTGGCCCTTTTTAGACCTGGTTTAGACCTGATTTAGACCTGGTTTAGACCTGATTTAGACCTGGTTTAGACCCGATTTAGACCTGGTTTAGACCCGATTTAGACCGGGTTTAGACCTGCTTTAGACCTGATTTAGACCTGGTTTAGACCTGATTTAGACCTGGTTTAGACCTGCTTTAGACCTGTTTTAGACCTGGGTTAGACCTGGGTTAGACCTGGGTTAGACCTGGTTTAGACCTGGTTTAGACCTGATTTAGACCTGGTTTAGACCTGATTTAGACCTGGTTTAGACCTGATTTAGACCTGGTTTAGACCCGATTTAGACCTGGTTTAGACCTGGTTTAGACCCAATTTAGACCAGGTTTAGACCTGGTTTAGACCTGGTTTAGACCTGGTTTAGACCTGGTTTAGACCTGATTTAGACCTGGTTTAGACCTGATTTAGACCTGGTTTAGACCCGATTTAGACCTGGTTTAGACCTGGTTTAGACCTGATTTAGACCTGGTTTAGACCCGATTTAGACCGGGTTTAGACCTGCTTTAGACCTGATTTAGACCTGGTTTAGACCTGCTTTAGACCTGTTTTAGACCTGGGTTAGACCTGGGTTAGACCTGGTTTAGTCCTGGTTTAGACCTGGTTTAGACCTGGTTTAGACCTGCTTTAGACCTGGGTTAGACCTGGGTTAGACCTGGGTTAGACCTGGGTTAGACCTGGGTTAGACCTGGTTTAGACCTGGGTTAGACCTGGGTTAGACCTGGGTTAGACCTGGTTTAGACCTGGGTTAGACCTGGGTTAGACCTGGGTTAGACCTGGTTTAGACCTGGGTTAGACCTGGGTTAGACCTGGGTTAGACCTGGTTTAGACCTGGGTTAGACCTGGTTTAGACCTGGTTTAGACCTGGGTTAGACCTGGTTTAGACCTGGGTTAGACCTGGTTTAGACCTGGGTTAGACCTGGGTTAGACCTGGGTTAGACCTGGTTTAGACCTGGGTTAGACCTGGGTTAGACCTGGGTTAGACCTGGGTTAGACCTGGTTTAGACCTGGTTTAGACCTGGTTTAGACCTGGGTTAGACCTGGGTTAGACCTGGTTTAGACCTGGGTTAGACCTGGGTTAGACCTGGTTTAGACCTGGTTTAGACCTGGGTTAGACCTGGGTTAGACCTGGGTTAGACCTGGTTTAGACCTGGGTTAGACCTGGGTTAGACCTGGGTTAGACCTGGGTTAGACCTGGGTTAGACCTGGTTTAGACCTGGGTTAGACCTGGGTTAGACCTGGGTTAGACCTGGGTTAGACCTAGAGTTAGACCTGGGTTAGACCTGGGTTAGACCTGGGTTAGACCTAACGTTAGACCTGGGTTAGACCTGGGTTAGACCTGGTTTAGACCTGGTTTAGACCTGGTTTAGACCTGGTTTAGACCTGTTTTAGACCTGGGTTAGACCTGGGTTAGACCTGGGTTAGACCTGGGTTAGACCTGGGTTAGACCTGGGTTAGACCTGGTTTAGACCTGGGTTAGACCTGGGTTAGACCTGGGTTAGACCTGGGTTAGACCTGGGTTAGACCTGGGTTAGACCTGGGTTAGACCTGGGTTAGACCTGGTTTAGACCTGGGTTAGACCTGGGTTAGACCTGGGTTAGACCTGGTTTAGACCTGGGTTAGACCTGGGTTAGACCTGGGTTAGACCTGGGTTAGACCTGGGTTAGACCTGGGTTAGACCTGGTTTAGACCTGGGTTAGACCTGGGTTAGACCTGGGTTAGACCTGGGTTAGACCTGGGTTAGACCTGGGTTAGACCTGGTTTAGACCTGGGTTAGACCTGGGTTAGACCTGGTTTAGACCTGGGTTAGACCTGGTTTAGACCTGGTTTAGACCTGGTTTAGACCTGGTTTAGACCTGTTTTAGACCTGGTTTAGACCTGCTTTAGACCTGTTTTAGACCTGCTTTAGACCTGTTTTAGACCTGGTTTAGACCTGGGTTAGACCTGGTTTAGACCTGGGTTAGACCTGCTTTAGACCTGGGTTAGACCTGGGTTAGACCTGGGTTAGACCTGGGTTAGACCTGGGTTAGACCTGGTTTAGACCTGGGTTAGACCTGGGTTAGACCTGGTTTAGACCTGGGTTAGACCTGGTTTAGACCTGGTTTAGACCTGGTTTAGACCTGGTTTAGACCTGGTTTAGTCCTGGTTTAGACCTGGGTTAGACCTGGGTTAGACCTGGGTTAGACCTGGGTTAGACCTGGTTTAGACCTGGGTTAGACCTGGTTTAGACCTGCTTTAGACCTGTTTTAGACCTGTTTTAGACCTGGGTTAGACCTGGGTTAGACCTGGGTTAGACCTGGGTTAGACCTGGGTTAGACCTGGTTTAGACCTGGGTTAGACCTGGTTTAGACCTGTTTTAGACCTGTTTTAGACCTGGGTTAGACCTGGGTTAGACCTGGTTTAGACCTGGGTTAGACCTGGGTTAGACCTGGTTTAGACCTGGGTTAGACCTGCTTTAGACCTGGGTTAGACCTGGGTTAGACCTGCTTTAGACCTGGGTTAGACCTGGGTTAGACCTGGGTTAGACCTGGTTTAGACCTGTTTTAGACCTGGGTTAGACCTGGTTTAGACCCAATTTAGACCAGGTTTAGACCTGGTTTAGACCTGGTTTAGACCTGGTTTAGACCTGGTTTAGACCTGATTTAGACCTGGTTTAGACCTGATTTAGACCTGGTTTAGACCCGATTTAGACCTGGTTTAGACCTGGTTTAGACCTGATTTAGACCTGGTTTAGACCCGATTTAGACCGGGTTTAGACCTGCTTTAGACCTGCTTTAGACCTGGGTTAGACCTGGGTTAGACCTGGGTTAGACCTGGTTTAGACCTGTTTTAGACCTGGGTTAGACCAGGTTTAGACCTGGTTTAGACCTGGTTTAGACCTGGTTTAGACCTGGTTTAGACCTGGTTTAGACCTGGTTTAGACCCGATTTAGACCTGGTTTAGACCTGGTTTAGACCTGATTTAGACCTGGTTTAGACCCGATTTAGACCTGTTTTAGACCTGGGTTAGACCTGGGTTAGACCTGGTTTAGTCCTGGTTTAGACCTGGTTTAGACCTGGTTTAGACCTGCTTTAGACCTGGGTTAGACCTGGGTTAGACCTGGGTTAGACCTGGGTTAGACCTGGGTTAGACCTGGTTTAGACCTGGGTTAGACCTGGGTTAGACCTGGGTTAGACCTGGTTTAGACCTGGGTTAGACCTGGGTTAGACCTGGGTTAGACCTGGTTTAGACCTGGGTTAGACCTGGGTTAGACCTGGGTTAGACCTGGTTTAGACCTGTTTTAGCCCTTGGGTTAGACCTGGGGTTAGACCTGGTTTAGACCTGTTTTAGACCTGTTTTAGACCTGGGGTTAGACCTGGGGTTAGACCTGGTTTAGACCTGTTTTAGACCTGGGGTTAGACCTGGTTTAGACCTGGGGTTAGACCTGGTTTAGAGCTGGGGTTAGACCTGGGTTAGACCTGGGTTAGACCTGGGTTAGACCTGGGTTAGACCTAGAGTTAGACCTGGGTTAGACCTGGGTTAGACCTGGGTTAGACCTAACGTTAGACCTGGGTTAGACCTGGGTTAGACCTGGGTTAGACCTAGAGTTAGACCTGGGTTAGACCTGGGTTAGACCTGGGTTAGACCTGGGTTAGACCTGGGTTAGACCTGGTTTAGACCTGGGTTAGACCTGGGTTAGACCTGGTTTAGACCTGGTTTAGACCTGCTTTAGACCTGTTTTAGACCTGCTTTAGACCTGTTTTAGACCTGGTTTAGACCTGGTTTAGACCTGCTTTAGACCTGTTTTAGACCTGCTTTAGACCTGTTTTAGACCTGTTTTAGACCTGGTTTAGACCTGCTTTAGACCTGTTTTAGACCTGGTTTAGACCTGGGTTAGACCTGGTTTAGACCTGGGTTAGACCTGCTTTAGACCTGGGTTAGACCTGGGTTAGACCTGGGTTAGACCTGGGTTAGACCTGCTTTAGACCTGGGTTAGACCTGGGTTAGACCTGGGTTAGACCTGGGTTAGACCTGGGTTAGACCTGGGTTAGACCTGGGTTAGACCTGGTTTAGACCTGGGTTAGACCTGGGTTAGACCTGGTTTAGACCTGGTTTAGACCTGCTTTAGACCTGTTTTAGACCTGCTTTAGACCTGTTTTAGACCTGGTTTAGACCTGGTTTAGACCTGCTTTAGACCTGTTTTAGACCTGCTTTAGACCTGTTTTAGACCTGTTTTAGACCTGGTTTAGACCTGCTTTAGACCTGTTTTAGACCTGGTTTAGACCTGGGTTAGACCTGGTTTAGACCTGGGTTAGACCTGTTTTAGACCTGGTTTAGACCTGTTTTAGGCCTGGGTTAGACCTGGTTTAGACCTGGTTTAGACCTGGGTTAGACCTGGGTTAGACCTGGGTTAGACCTGGGTTAGACCTGGGTTAGACCTGGGTTAGACCTGGGTTAGACCTGGTTTAGACCTGGGTTAGACCTGGTTTAGACCTGGTTTAGACCTGGTTTAGACCTGGTTTAGACCTGGTTTAGTCCTGGTTTAGACCTGGGTTAGACCTGGGTTAGACCTGGGTTAGACCTGGGTTAGACCTGGTTTAGACCTGGGTTAGACCTGGTTTAGACCTGCTTTAGACCTGTTTTAGACCTGTTTTAGACCTGGGTTAGACCTGGGTTAGACCTGGTTTAGACCTGGGTTAGACCTGGGTTAGACCTGGTTTAGACCTGGGTTAGACCTGGTTTAGACCTGTTTTAGACCTGTTTTAGACCTGGGTTAGACCTGGGTTAGACCTGGTTTAGACCTGGGTTAGACCTGGGTTAGACCTGGTTTAGACCTGGGTTAGACCTGGGTTAGACCTGGGTTAGACCTGGGTTAGACCTGGTTTAGACCTGTTTTAGACCTGGGTTAGACCTGGTTTAGACCTGGGTTAGACCTGGGTTAGACCTGGGTTAGACCTGGTTTAGACCTGGGTTAGACCTGGTTTAGACCTGGGTTAGACCTGGTTTAGACCTGGTTTAGACCTGGGTTAGACCTGGGTTAGACCTGGTTTAGACCTGGGTTAGACCTGGTTTAGACCTGTTTTAGACCTGGGTTAGACCTGGTTTAGACCTGGTTTAGACCTGGGTTAGACCTGGTTTAGACCTGGTTTAGACCTGGTTTAGACCTGGTTTAGACCTGCTTTAGACCTGTTTTAGACCTGCTTTAGACCTGTTTTAGACCTGGTTTAGACCTGTTTTAGACCTGGGTTAGACCTGGTTTAGACCTGGTTTAGACCTGATTTAGACCTGGTTTAGACCTGGTTTAGTCCTGGGTTAGACCTGGTTTAGACCTGCTTTAGACCTGTTTTAGACCTGGTTTAGACCTGGGTTAGACCTGGTTTAGACCTGATTTAGACCTGGTTTAGACCTGGGTTAGACCTGGGTTAGACCTGGGTTAGACCTGGTTTAGACCTGCTTTAGACCTGTTTTAGACCTGGGTTAGACCTGGGTTAGACCTGGGTTAGACCTGGTTTAGACCGGGTTTAGACCTGCTTTAGACCTGGTTTAGACCTGGTTTAGACCTGGTTTAGACCTGATTTAGACCTGGTTTAGACCTGGTTTAGACCTGATTTAGACCTGGTTTAGACCTGGTTTAGACCTGGGTTAGACCTGGTTTAGACCTGATTTAGACCTGGTTTAGACCTGGGTTAGACCTGGGTTAGACCTGGGTTAGACCTGGTTTAGACCTGCTTTAGACCTGTTTTAGACCTGGGTTAGACCTGGGTTAGACCTGGGTTAGACCTGGTTTAGACCGGGTTTAGACCTGCTTTAGACCTGGTTTAGACCTGGTTTAGACCTGGTTTAGACCTGATTTAGACCTGGTTTAGACCTGGTTTAGACCTGATTTAGACCTGGTTTAGACCTGATTTAGACCTGGTTTAGACCTGATTTAGACCTGGTTTAGACCTGCTTTAGACCTGTTTTAGACCTGGGTTAGACCTGGGTTAGACCTGGTTTAGTCCTGGTTTAGACCTGGTTTAGACCTGGTTTAGACCTGCTTTAGACCTGGTTTAGACCTGCTTTAGACCTGTTTTAGACCTGTTTTAGACCTGGGTTAGACCTGGGTTAGACCTGGGTTAGACCTGGGTTAGACCTGGGTTAGACCTGGGTTAGACCTGGTTTAGACCTGGGTTAGACCTGGTTTAGACCTGATTTAGACCTGGTTTAGACCTGTTTTAGACCTGTTTTAGACCTGGGTTAGACCTGGGTTAGACCTGGGTTAGACCTGGGTTAGACCTGGTTTAGACCTGGGTTAGACCTGGTTTAGACCTGGGTTAGACCTGCTTTAGACCTGGGTTAGACCTGGGTTAGACCTGGGTTAGACCTGGGTTAGACCTGGGTTAGACCTGGTTTAGACCTGGGTTAGACCTGGGTTAGACCTGGTTTAGACCTGGTTTAGACCTGGTTTAGACCTGGGTTAGACCTGGGTTAGACCTGGGTTAGACCTGGGTTAGACCTGGTTTAGACCTGGGTTAGACCTGGTTTAGACCTGCTTTAGACCTGTTTTAGACCTGTTTTAGACCTGGGTTAGACCTGGTTTAGACCTGGGTTAGACCTGGTTTAGACCTGGGTTAGACCTGCTTTAGACCTGGGTTAGACCTGGTTTGGTCCTGGGTTAGACCTGCTTTAGACCTGGGTTAGACCTGTTTTAGACCTGGTTTAGACCTGTTTTAGGCCTGGGTTAGACCTGGTTTAGACCTGGTTTAGACCTGGGTTAGACCTGGGTTAGACCTGGGTTAGACCTGGGTTAGACCTGGGTTAGACCTGGTTTAGACCTGGGTTAGACCTGGGTTAGACCTGGTTTAGACCTGGTTTAGACCTGGTTTAGACCTGGGTTAGACCTGGGTTAGACCTGGGTTAGACCTGGGTTAGACCTGGTTTAGACCTGGGTTAGACCTGGTTTAGACCTGCTTTAGACCTGTTTTAGACCTGTTTTAGACCTGGGTTAGACCTGGTTTAGACCTGGGTTAGACCTGCTTTAGACCTGGGTTAGACCTGGTTTAGACCTGGTTTAGACCTGGTTTAGACCTGGGTTAGACCTGGTTTAGACCTGGGTTAGACCTGGTTTAGACCTGGTTTAGACCTGGTTTAGACCTGGGTTAGACCTGTTTTAGACCTGGTTCAGACCTGGTTTAGACCTGGGTTAGACCTGTTTTAGACCTGGTTTAGACCTGGTTTAGACCTGGGTTAGACCTGGTTTAGACCTGGTTTAGACCTGGTTTAGACCTGGGTTAGACCTGTTTTAGACCTGCTTTAGACCTGTTTTAGACCTGGGTTAGACCTGGGTTAGACCTGTTTTAGACCTGGGTTAGACCTGGGTTAGTCCTGGTTTAGACCTGGTTTAGACCTGGGTTAGACCTGGTTTAGACCTGGTTTAGACCTGGGTTAGACCTGGGTTAGACCTGGTTTAGACCTGGGTTAGACCTGGGTTAGACCTGGGTTAGACCTGGGTTAGACCTGGTTTAGACCTGTTTTAGACCTGTTTTAGACCTGGTTTAGACCTGCTTTAGACCTGTTTTAGACCTGCTTTAGACCTGTTTTAGACCTGGGTTAGACCTGTTTTAGACCTGTTTTAGACCTGGTTTAGACCTGGGTTAGACCTGTTTTAGACCTGTTTTAGACCTGGGTTAGACCTGGTTTAGACCTGGTTTAGACCTGGTTTAGACCTGGTTTAGACCTGCTTTAGACCTGTTTTAGACCTGCTTTAGACCTGTTTTAGACCTGGGTTAGACCTGTTTTAGACCTGTTTTAGACCTGGGTTAGACCTGGTTTAGACCTGGTTTAGACCTGGTTTAGACCTGGTTTAGACCTGGTTTAGACCTGGTTTATATTCGTCAGGAGGTAGAACCTGGTTCCCTGAAGTCAACAGGACGACATCATCTGCAAAAAAAAAGAGACGAGCTCCTGCCCCACAGCTCCTGCCCCACAGCTCCTGCCCCACAGCTCCTGCCCCACAGCTCCTGCCCCACAGCTCCTGCCCCACAGCTCCTGCCCCACAGCTCCTGCCCCAGAGCTCCTGCCCCACAGCTCCTGCCCCACAGCTCCTGCCCCAGAGCTCCTGCCCCACAGCTCCTGCCCCACAGCTCCTGCCCCACAGCTCCTGCCCCAGAGCTCCTGCCCCACAGCTCCTGCCCCACAGCTCCTGCCCCACAGCTCCTGCCCCAGAGCTCCTGCCCCACAGCTCCTGCCCCACAGCTCCTGCCCCACAGCTCCTGCCCCAGAGCTCCTGCCCCACAGCTCCTGACCTACAGCTCCTGACCCACAGCTCCTGCTCCTGCCCCACAGCTCCTGCCCCACAGCTCCTGCCCCACAGCTCCTGCCCCAGAGCTCCTGCCCCACAGCTCCTGCCCCACAGCTCCTGCCCCACAGCTCCTGCTCCACAGCTCCTGCCCCACAGCTCCTGCCCCACAGCTCCTGCCCCACAGCTCCTGCTCCACAGCTCCTGCCCCACAGCTCCTGCCCCACAGCTCCTGCCCCACAGCTCCTGCCCCACAGCTCCTGCCCCACAGCTCCTGCTCCACAGCTCCTGCCCCACAGCTCCTGCCCCACAGCTCCTGCCCCAGAGCTCCTGACCCACAGCTCCTGCTCCAGGACCTCAGCCTGAGGAGCTGTAACCACCTCAGGGACCTCAGCCTGAGGAGCTTTAACCACCTCAGAGACTTCAGCCCGAGGAGCTTTAACCACCTCAGGGACCTCAGCCTGAAGAGCTGTAACCACCTCAGGGACTTCAGCCTGAGGAGCTTTAACCACCTCAGGACCTCAGCCCGAGGAGCTTTAACCACCTCAGGGACCTCAGCCTGAGGAGCTTTAACCACCTCAGGACTTCAGCCTGAGGAGCTTTAACCACCTCAGGGACCTCAGCCTGAGGAGCTTTAACCACCTCAGGGACCTCAGCCTGAGGAGCTTTAACCACCTCAGGACCTCAGCCCGAGGAGCTTTAACCACCTCAGGGACCTCAGCCTGAGGAGCTTTAACCACCTCAGGACCTCAGCCCGAGGAGCTTTAACCACCTCAGGGACCTCAGCCTGAGGAGCTTTAACCACCTCAGGGACTTCAGCCTGAGGAGCTTTAACCACCTCAGGGACCTCAGCCTGAGGAGCTTTAACCACCTCAGGGACCTCAGCCTGAGGAGCTTTAACCACCTCAGGACCTCAGCCCGAGGAGCTTTAACCACCTCAGGGACCTCAGCCTGAGGAGCTTTAACCACCTCAGGACCTCAGCCTGAGGAGCTTTAACCACCTCAGGGACCTCAGCCTGAGGAGCTTTAACCACCTCAGGGACCTCAGCCTGAGGAGCTTTAACCACCTCAGGGACCTCAGCCTGAGGAGCTTTAACCACCTCAGGACTTCAGCCTGAGGAGCTTTAACCACCTCAGGGACCTCAGCCTGAGGAGCTTTAACCACCTCAGAGACTTCAGCCTGAGGAGCTTTAACCACCTCAGGGACCTCAGCCTGAGGAGCTTTAACCACCTCAGAGACCTCAGCCTGAGGAGCTTTAACCACCTCAGGGACCTCAGCCTGAGGAGCTTTAACCACCTCAGAGACTTCAGCCTGAGGAGCTTTAACCACCTCAGGGACCTCAGCCTGAGGAGCTTTAACCACCTCAGGACTTCAGCCCGAGGAGCTTTAACCACCTCAGGGACCTCAGCCTGAGGAGCTTTAACCACCTCAGGACTTCAGCCTGAGGAGCTTTAACCACCTCAGGGACCTCAGCCTGAGGAGCTTTAACCACCTCAGGGACCTCAGCCTGAGGAGCTTTAACCACCTCAGGGACCTCAGCCCGAGGAGCTTTAACCACCTCAGGGACTTCAGCCAATGGACGAGTCTGAGTCCAGACTCTTCCTCCTGAACACGGTGGGACCGAGGAGATCCCCAAGGTTTCCTTCCCCAGTCCAGGTCACAGCTCTGCCCCCGCACTGTCTGATATTCCTCCTCCATGACCTGAACTCCAGACCCGAGGTTTTTCCTCTGCTCCGCCCGGGCTGCAGCCTGGCCCCGGTGCCGTCAGCTGCTTCAGGAGACAGGACTCCTGCTTCAGCCTGACGGGGCCACTGACTTCAGGGTTTCACTTACACACTTGTGTTTCAGGTGTTACACACTTGTGTTTCAGGTGTTACACACTTGTGTTTCAGGTGTTACACACTTGTGTTTCAGGTGTTACACACTTGTGTTACAGGTGTTACACAATTGTGTTTCAGGTGTCACACACTTGTGTTTCAGGTGTTACACACTGGTGTTTCAGGTGTTACACACTTGTGTTTCAGGTGTCACACACTTGTGTTTCAGGTGTCACACACTTGTGTTTCAGGTGTTACACACTTGTGTTTCAGGTGTCACACACTTGTGTTTCAGGTGTTACACACTTGTGTTTCAGGTGTCACACACTTGTGTTTCAGGTGTCACACACTTGTGTTTCAGGTGTTACACACTTGTGTTTCAGGTGTCACATACTTGTGTTTCAGGTGTTACACACTTGTGTTTCAGGTGTCACACACTTGTGTTTCAGGTGTCACACACTTGTGTTTCAGGTGTCACACACTTGTGTTTCAGGTGTTACACACTTGTGTTTCAGGTGTCACACACTTGTGTTTCAGGTGTTACACACTTGTGTTTCAGGTGTTACACACTTGTGTTTCAGGTGTCACACACTTGTGTTTCAGGTGTCACACACTTGTGTTTCAGGTGTCACACACTTGTGTTACAGGTGTCACACACTTGTGTTTCAGCTGTTACACACTGGTGTTTCAGGTGTTACACACTGGTGTTTCAGGTGTTACACAATTGTGTTTCAGGTGTCACACACTTGTGTTTCAGGTGTTACACACTTGTGTTTCAGGTGTCACACACTTGTGTTTCAGGTGTTACACACTTGTGTTTCAGGTGTCACACACTTGTGTTTCAGGTGTCACACACTTGTGTTTCAGGTGTCACACACTTGTGTTTCAGGTGTCACACACTTGTGTTTCAGGTGTCACACACTTGTGTTTCAGGTGTCACACACTTGTGTTTCAGGTGTTACACACTTGTGTTTCAGGTGTCACACACTTGTGTTTCAGGTGTTACACACTTGTGTTTCAGGTGTTACACACTTGTGTTTCAGGTGTCACACACTTGTGTTTCAGGTGTCACACACTTGTGTTTCAGGTGTCACACACTTGTGTTTCAGGTGTCACACACTTGTGTTTCAGGTGTCACACACTTGTGTTACAGGTGTCACACACTTGTGTTTCAGGTGTTACACACTGGTGTTTCAGGTGTTACACACTGGTGTTTCAGGTGTTACACAATTGTGTTTCAGGTGTCACACACTTGTGTTTCAGGTGTTACACACTTGTGTTTCAGGTGTCACACACTTGTGTTTCAGGTGTTACACACTTGTGTTTCAGGTGTTACACACTTGTGTTTCAGGTGTCACACACTTGTGTTTCAGGTGTCACACACTTGTGTTTCAGCTGTTACACACTGGTGTTTCAGGTGTTACACACTGGTGTTTCAGGTGTTACACAATTGTGTTTCAGGTGTCACACACTTGTGTTTCAGGTGTTACACACTTGTGTTTCAGGTGTCACACACTTGTGTTTCAGGTGTTACACACTTGTGTTTCAGGTGTTACACACTTGTGTTTCAGGTGTAACACACTTGTGTTTCAGGTGTTACACACTTGTGTTTCAGGTGTCACACACTTGTGTTTCAGGTGTCACACACTTGTGTTTCAGGTGTCACACACTTGTGTTTCAGGTGTTACACACTTGTGTTTCAGGTGTCACACACTTGTGTTTCAGGTGTTACACACTTGTGTTTCAGGTGTCACACACTTGTGTTTCAGGTGTCACACACTTGTGTTTCAGGTGTCACACACTTGTGTTTCAGGTGTCACACACTTGTGTTTCAGGTGTTACACACTTGTGTTTCAGGTGTCACACACTTGTGTTTCAGGTGTTACACACTTGTGTTTCAGGTGTTACACACTTGTGTTTCAGGTGTTACACACTTGTGTTTCAGGTGTCACACACTTGTGTTTCAGGTGTCACACACTTGTGTTTCAGGTGTCACACACTTGTGTTTCAGGTGTCACACACTTGTGTTTCAGGTGTCACACACTTGTGTTACAGGTGTCACACATTTGTGTTTCAGGTGTTACACACTGGTGTTTCAGGTGTTACACACTGGTGTTTCAGGTGTTACACAATTGTGTTTCAGGTGTCACACACTTGTGTTTCAGGTGTTACACACTTGTGTTTCAGGTGTCACACACTTGTGTTTCAGGTGTTACACACTGGTGTTTCAGGTGTTACACACTGGTGTTTCAGGTGTTACACAATTGTGTTTCAGGTGTCACACACTTGTGTTTCAGGTGTTACACACTTGTGTTTCAGGTGTTACACACTTGTGTTTCAGGTGTTACACACTTGTGTTTCAGATGTTGGTGTCGCTGAAGCTGGTGCCGTGTGCAGTGCTGCTGATGCTCTTCACCTCAGGACTGTGTCAGAGCGACAGGTGAGAATAGAACCCAACCTGAGCACAGGGACTAAACCAGGACTAAACCAGGACTGAACCAGGACTGAACCAGGACTAAACCAGGACTGAACCAGGACTAAACCAGGACTGAACCAGGACTAAACCAGGACTGAACCAGGACTAAACCAGGACTAAACCAGGACTGAACCAGGACTGAACCAGGACTGAACCAGGACTAAACCAGGACTGAACCAGGACTAAACCAGGACTAAACCAGGTCTATACAGGGTCTCCTGGTTGTGATCAGCCACTCTGCCCTTGAGCAAGGCACTGCACAAGTTTGGCAAATTAACAAGCTCACTAAGAACTGTACTCTCTCTCCTCCTCCTCACCTGCCCCTCACCTGTCACCTGCCCCTCACCTGCCCCTCACCTGTCACCTGCCCCTCACCTGTCACCTGCCTCTCACCTGTCACCTGCCTCTCACCTGTCACCTGCCCCTCACCTGTCACCTGCCCTCACCTGTCACCTGCCCCTCACCTGCCCCTCACCTGCCCCTCACCTGTCACCTGCCCCTCACCTGCCCCTCACCTGTCACCTGCCCCTCACCTGTCACCTGCCTCTCACCTGTCACCTGCCCCTCACCTGCCCCTCACCTGCCCCTCACCTGTCACCTGCCCCTCACCTGTCACCTGCCTCTCACCTGCCCCTCACCTGTCAGTCGGCGGGCGGTGTCGGAGCACCAGCTGATGCACGATCGCGGTCGCACCGTTCAGAGCCTGAAGCGCCTGATCTGGCTCTCGTCGGCCATCGAGGGTCTGCACACGGCCCAGGCTCGAGGACTGGACCCGGGACTGGACCACAGACTGGGACTAGACCAGGGTCTGGGTCTGGACTTGGATCTGCGGACGGACTCGGCCAGCACAGAGCGGATGAAGAGTCTGCTGCGAGAATTCTTCAAATCTGTGAAGCCAAAGACTGAGCCGGAGAAGATCCTGTACTGATGCTCTGCGGCATCATGCAGGGGTGTACATACATGTCTATGGTGGAATGTTCAGCAGTTTCCATGGTGACACAACGCACACATTAACGAACACTTTCAAAAAGGATTAAGAAAGTCTGAAAATGTGTTCATGGTCCTGTTTGAGTTTAATTTAACGCTAAAAGGTGAGAGTCTATACGCTCTACAGGCTCCTCTGTACGCTCTATAGACTCCTCTATACTCTCTATAGACTCCTCTATACGCTCTACAGGCTCCTCTATACGCTCTACAGGCTCCTCTATACTCTCTATAGACTCCTCTATACTCTCTATAGACTCCTCTATACGCTCTATAGACTCCTCTATACTCTCTATAGACTCCTCTATACGCTCTACAGGCTCCTCTATACGCTCTACAGGCTCCTCTATACGCTCTACAGGCTCCTCTATACTCTCTATAGACTCCTCTATACTCTCTATAGACTCCTCTATACTCTCTATAGACTCCTCTATACGCTCTACAGGCTCCTCTATACGCTCTACAGGCTCCTCTATACGCTCTACAGGCTCCTCTGTACGCTCTATAGACTCCTCTATACGCTCTACAGGCTCCTCTATACGCTCTACAGGCTCCTCTATACGCTCTACAGGCTCCTCTATACGCTCTACAGGCTCCTCTATACGCTCTACAGGCTCCTCTATACGCTCTACAGGCTCCTCTATACGCTCTACAGGCTCCTCTATACTCTCTATAGACTCCTCTATACGCTCTACAGGCTCCTCTATACGCTCTACAGGCTCCTCTATACACTCTACAGGCTCCTCTATACGCTCTATAGACTCCTCTATACGCTCCTCTCTATAGGCTTTATAGGCCCCTCTCTATACGCTCTATAGACTCCTTTATACGCACTATAGACTCCTCTATACGCCCCTCTCTATACGCTCTATAGGCTGCTCTATACGCTCTATAGGTCCTTTATACGCTCTATAGGTCCTCTCTATAGGCTCCTCTCTATAGCTCCTCTCTATAGGCTCCTCTCTATAGGCTCCTCTCTATAGGCTCCTCTCTATAGCTCCTCTCTATAGGCTCCTCTATATAGGCTCCTCTCTATAGCTCCTCTCTATAGGCTCCTCTCTATAGGCTCCTCTCTATAGGCTCCTCTCTATAGGCTCCTCTCTATAGCTCCTCTCTATAGGCTCCTCTCTATAGGTCCTCTCTATAGCTCCTCTCTATAGGCTCCTCTCTATAGGTCCTCTCTATAGCTCCTCTCTATAGGCTCCTCTCTATAGCTCCTCTCTATAGGCTCCTCTCTATAGGCTCCTCTCTATAGGCTCCTCTCTATAGCTCCTCTCTATAGGCTCCTCTCTATAGGTCCTCTCTATAGCTCCTCTCTATAGGCTCCTCTCTATAGCTCCTCTCTATAGGCTCCTCTCTATAGCTCCTCTCTATAGGCTCCTCTCTATAGGCTCCTCTCTATAGCTCCTCTCTACAGCTCCTCTCTATAGGCTCCTCTCTATAGGCTCCTCTCTATAGGTCCTCTCTATAGCTCCTCTCTATAGGCTCCTCTCTATAGCTCCTCTCTATAGGCTCCTCTCTATAGCTCCTCTCTATAGGCTCCTCTCTATAGCTCCTCTCTATAGGCTCCTCTCTATAGGCTCCTCTCTATAGCTCCTCTCTATAGGCTCCTCTCTATAGGTCCTCTCTATAGCTCCTCTCTATAGGCTCCTCTCTATAGGCTCCTCTCTATAGCTCCTCTCTATAGGCTCCTCTCTATAGCTCCTCTCTATAGGTCCTCTCTATAGCTCCTCTCTATAGGCTCCTCTCTATAGCTCCTCTCTATAGGCTCCTCTCTATAGCTCCTCTCTATAGGTCCTCTCTATAGCTCCTCTCTATAGCTCCTCTCTATAGGCTCCTCTCTATAGCTCCTCTCTATAGGCTCCTCTCTATAGGCTCCTCTCTATAGGTCCTCTCTATAGCTCCTCTCTATAGGCTCCTCTCTATAGGCTCCTCTCTATAGGCTCCTCTCTATAGGTCCTCTCTATAGGTCCTCTCTATAGGTCCTCTCTATAGGTCCTCTCTATAGCTCCTCTCTATAGGCTCCTCTCTATAGCTCCTCTCTATAGGCTCCTCTCTATAGGCTCCTCTCTATAGGCTCCTCTCTATAGGCTCCTCTCTATAGGCTCCTCTCTATAGCTCCTCTCTATAGGCTCCTCTCTATAGGTCCTCTCTATAGCTCCTCTCTATAGGCTCCTCTCTATAGGCTCCTCTCTATAGGCTCCTCTCTATAGGCTCCTCTTTATAGCTCCTCTCTATAGCTCCTCTCTATAGGCTCCTCTCTATAGGTTCCTCTCTATAGGCTCCTCTCTATAGCTCCTCTCTATAGGCTCCTCTCTATAGCTCCTCTCTATAGGCTCCTCTCTATAGCTCCTCTCTATAGGCTCCTCTCTATAGGCTCCTCTCTATAGCTCCTCTCTATAGGCTCCTCTCTATAGGCTCCTCTCTATAGCTCCTCTCTATAGGCTCCTCTCTATAGGCTCCTCTCTATAGGCTCCTCTCTATAGCTCCTCTCTATAGCTCCTCTCTATAGGCTCCTCTCTATAGGCTCCTCTCTATAGGCTCCTCTCTATAGCTCCTCTCTATAGCTCCTCTCTATAGGCTCCTCTCTATAGGCTCCTCTCTATAGCTCCTCTCTATAGCTCCTCTCTATAGCTCCTCTCTATAGGCTCCTCTCTATAGGCTCCTCTCTATAGCTCCTCTCTATAGCTCCTCTCTATAGCTCCTCTCTATAGGCTCCTCTCTATAGCTCCTCTCTATAGCTCCTCTCTATAGCTCCTCTCTATAGGCTCCTCTCTATAGGCTCCTCTTTATAGGCTCCTCTCTATAGCTCCTCTCTATAGCTCCTCTCTATAGCTCCTCTCTATAGCTCCTCTCTATAGGCTCCTCTCTATAGGCTCCTCTCTATAGCTCCTCTCTATAGCTCCTCTCTATAGGCTCCTCTCTATAGGCTCCTCTCTATAGCTCCTCTCTATAGCTCCTCTCTATAGCTCCTCTCTATAGGCTCCTCTCTATAGGCTCCTCTCTATAGCTCCTCTCTATAGCTCCTCTCTATAGGCTCCTCTCTATAGGCTCCTCTCTATAGGCTCCTCTCTATAGGCTCCTCTCTATAGCTCCTCTCTATAGCTCCTCTCTATAGGCTCCTCTCTATAGGCTCCTCTCTATAGGCTCCTCTCTATAGCTCCTCTCTATAGGCTCCTCTCTATAGGCTCCTCTCTATAGCTCCTCTCTATAGGCTCCTCTCTATAGGCTCCTCTCTATAGGCTCCTCTCTATAGGCTCCTCTCTATAGCTCCTCTCTATAGGCTCCTCTCTATAGCTCCTCTCTATAGCTCCTCTCTATAGCTCCTCTCTATAGCTCCTCTCTATAGGCTCCTCTCTATAGGCTCCTCTTTATAGGCTGTGTATATAGGCTCTGTTTTCGGTCTATAGTGTTTCTGTGGCGTGTACATTCTGTGTGTGGAGGAATGTTTATTTTGGGATGAAATAAAAGATGAGACCCGGAGGTGTGAGCTGTGTTCTGTGCCGGGGCCACAGGGGGCGCAAGTGTCACGGGCAGAAAAGTTCCGCAGTGGGAAGGATCCAGCAGCGGAAAGAAAAGAACTGATTCTGAAGTCAGATCTGCGCACGATAAACTCCAGCAAACACACATGGGTCACATGACACACGGTTGGTCCATACGTGTAAAAAAACATCGTAAAAACTGGATTTATTTGGATTAATCTGATAGAAAACCAAACTGTTTTCATTAAAGCATAAACGTTTTTATTCAAGTGAATGCAAAACACTTCCTTAGCATGGATCTATCATTTATAATAATAATAATAATAATAATAATAATAATAATATATTAATATTATTAATATTAATATTGATATTGACATTAATATTAATATCGATATTAATATTAATAATATTAATAATAATAATAATAATAATTATTATTATTATTATTATTGTTATTGTTATTGTTATTATTATTATTATTATTATTATTATTATTATTATTATTATTATTATTATTATTATTATTATTATTATTCTATGGTCCATGATTATGTCTCCGGCAGATGGCGCCAAACCCGGGGCACTGCGGAACCTTTCCCCGCACGCAGCTCCTCCGGTTCGGCAGAGAGCGCTCCAGCCCCGGCCCCCGCCCCGAGCCACGGCACAAGTGTCCGTTTGTGCGGCAGAGGCACCGGGAGCTCTCCGCTGCAGCCCGCTGGTCTGCACCGATCTACCCCCAGCACCGCGACTCTCCCCCGGACACTCTCCCCGGACACACCCCGGCGGACCCCCGGCGCTGCCCGCTCCGAGCCTTCACCCCCCGGACACAGGTCTGCTCTTCTTCCGGGGCTCGCTCTCTGCTCCGGAGCTTTAGCCTCGTCCCGGTGACACATCTCCGCTCTTTACCGGGACAGCGCAGGTAATCTCCCCGCCGCGGAGCTCTCTGACCCGGGCACAGTCCAGGAGTCTCCACGGTTCTGAGCGCTCCGACCCGGGCACAGTCCAGGAGTCTCCCCGGTTCTGAGCGCTCTGACCCGGTCACAGTCCAGGAGTCTCCCCGGTTCTGAGCGCTCCGACCCGGGCACAGTCCAGGAGTCTCCCCGGTTTTGAGCGCTCCGACCCGGGCACAGTCCAGGAGTCTCCCCAGTTCTGAGCGCTCTGACCCGGGCACAGTCCAGGAGTCTCCCCGGTCCTGAGCGCTCCGACCCGGGCACAGTCCAGGAGTCTCCCCGGTTTTGAGCGCTCCGACCCGGGCACAGTCCAGGAGTCTCCCCAGTTCTGAGCGCTCTGGCCCGGGCACAGTCCTGGAGTCTCCCCGGTCCTGAGCGCTCTGTGACAGTTAGCATCTGTTAGCATTAGCCGCGGTTAGCTCCGGGTTAGCCGTCAGCTCGGACCCGCGGCTCTTTAAACCGGATTTCTCTGCGGTGCCGGGGAGCTCTCCTCCGGGCCCGGGGCATGTCACGGGCCCGGAGCGGACAGCCGGGCCCGGGGGACGTGTTGTGTCCGGACTCCGGTCTCTAGAGGAGGGTAAAGAAGGAGCTCCGGCTGCCGGAAGTGCCGCTCCGCCGCCGCCATCTTGCTAACCCCACAAACACTCGTGTTGTTTACGTGGGATTTGTGCCTCTCCACAGACGCGGTGCGGGGCAAATTTACACCGACATGACCCCGGGGTACAAGGGGCTTTACCCGGGGGTACGGGGGGCTTTACCCGGGGGTACGGGGGGCTTTATCCGGGGGTACGGGGGGCTTTATCCGGGGGTACGGGGGGCTTTATCCGGGGGTACGGGGGGCTTTATCCGGGGGTACGGGGGCTTTATCCGGGGGTACGGGGGCTTTATCCCGGGGTACGGGGGCTTTATCCCGGGGTACGGGGGGCTTTATCCGGGGGTACGGGGGGCTTTATCCCGGGGTACGGGGGGCTTTATCCGGGGGTACGGGGGCTTTATCCCGGGGTACGGGGGGCTTTATCCGGGGGTACGGGGGCTTTATCCGGGGGTACGGGGGCTTTATCCGAGTGCGGGGGCTTTATCCGGGGTACGGGGCTTTATCCGAGTGCAGGGGCTTTATCCGGGGTATTGCGGGGCTTTATCCGGGTGCAGGGGCTTTATCCGGAGTGCGGGGCTTTATCCGAGGGTGCGGGGCTTTATCCGGGTACGGGGCTTTATCCGGGGTACGGGGCTTTATCCGGAGTACGGGGCTTTATCCGAGTGCAGGGGCTTTATCCGGGTACGGGGCTTTATCCGGGTGCGGGGCTTTATCCGGGTACGGGGCTTTATCCGAGTGCAGGGGCTTTATCCGAGTGCGGGGCTTTATCCGGGGTGCGGGGCTTTATCCGAGTGCAGGGGCTTTATCCGAGTGCGGGGCTTTATCCGAGTGCAGGGGCTTTATCCGAGTGCGGGGCTTTATCCGAGTGCGGGGCTTTATCCGAGTGCGGGGCTTTATCCGGGGTGCAGGGGCTTTATCCGAGTGCAGGGGCTTTATCCGAGTGCGGGGCTTTATCCGAGTGCAGGGGCTTTATCCGGGTGCAGGGGCTTTATCCGAGTGCGGGGCTTTATCCGAGTGCGGGGCTTTATCCGGGGTGCAGGGCTTTATCCGGGTGCAGGGGCTTTATCCGAGTGCAGGGGCTTTATCCGAGTGCGGGGCTTTATCCGAGTGCAGGGCTTTATCCGGGGGTACGGGGGGCTTTATCTGGGGGTACGGGGGCTTTATCCGGAGTGCGGGGCTTTATCCGGGTGCGGGGCTTTATCCGGAAGTGCGGGGCTTTATCCGGAGTGCGGGGCTTTATCCGAGTACGGGGCTTTATCCGGGTACGGGGCTTTATCCGGAGTGCGGGGCTTTATCCGAGTGCGGGGCTTTATCTGGGGGTACGGGGCTTTATCTGGGGTACGGGGCTTTATCCGAGTGCAGGGGCTTTATCCGGAGTGCAGGGGCTTTATCCGGGGTGCAGGGGCTTTATCCGAGTGCGGGGCTTTATCCGGGGTGCAGGGCTTTATCCGAGTGCAGGGGCTTTATCCGAGTGCAGGGGCTTTATCCGAGTGCGGGGCTTTATCCCGAGTGCAGGGGCTTTATCCGAGTGCAGGGGCTTTATCCGAGTGCGGGGGCTTTATCCCGGGGTACGGGGGGCTTTATCCGGGGGTACGGGGGGCTTTATCCCGGGGTATTCCGGGGCACGGGGCTTCAGTGGAGTCCTTGTGTAACCCGGTGTCTGGGTCAAAGTGAAAGTGTCACCATAACATCTCTCTTCTCTTTTTTCTTCTGTTTGTTTCTCTCACTCATCTCTCCTCCCTCTCTCCCTTCTCTTTCTGTTCTGTTGTCTCTCTCTCCTCCCTCTCTCCCTTCTCTTTCTGTTCTGTTGTCTCTCTCTCCTCCCTCTCTCCCTTCTCTTTCTGTTCTGTTGTCTCTCTCTCCTCCCTCTCTCCCTTCTCTTTCTGTTCTGTTGTCTCTCTCTCCTCCCTCTCTCCCTTCTCTTTCTGTTCTGTTGTCTCTCTCTCCTCCCTCTCTCCCTTCTCTTTCTGTTCTGTTGTCTCTCTCTCCTCCCTCTCTCCCTTCTCTTTCTGTTCTGTTGTCTCTCTCTCCTCCCTCTCTCCCTTCTCTTTCTGTTCTGTTGTCTCTCTCTCCTCCCTCTCTCCCTTCTCTTTCTGTTCTGTTGTCTCTCTCTCCTCCCTCTCTCCCTTCTCTTTCTGTTCTGTTGTCTCTCTCTCCTCCCTCTCTTCCTCTCCTTTACTGCCTCCTCCTCTTTTTCTCCCTCTCATTGTCTCTTTCGGAATCTCTGTCCTCTGTTTATTGTCTTTCCCTCTCCTTCTATCCCTCTCTTGTTCCTCCTCTCCTCCTCCCCGCCCTCCTCTCCTCCTCCACTCCTCCTCCCCCTCCTCTCCTCTCCTCCTCTCCTCTCTCCTCTCCTCTTCTCCTCCTCTCTCCTCTCCTCCCCCTCCTCTCCTCTCTCCTCTCCTCTCCTCCTCTCTCCTCTCCTCCCCCTCCTCTCCTCTCCTCCTCTCTCCTCTCCTCTCCTCTCTCCTCTCCTCTTCTCTCTCTCCTCTCCTCCTCTCTCCTCTCCTCTCCTCTCTCCTCTCCTCCTCTCCTCTCCTCTCTCCTCTCCTCCTCTCCTCTCCTCTCCTCCTCCCCCTCTCCTCTCCTCCTCTCCTCTCCTCCTCCCCCTCCTCTCCTCCTCTCCTCTCCTCCCCGTCCTCTCCTCTCTCCTCTCCTCCCCCTCCTCTCCTCTCTCCTCTCCTCTCTCCTCTCCTCCTCCTCCTCCCCCCTCCTCTCCTCTCTCCTCCTCTCCTCTCCTCTCTCCTCTCCTCTCCTCTCCTCTCTCCTCTCCTCCTCCTCCTCCCCCCTCCTCTCCTCTCTCCTCCTCTCCTCTCCTCCTCTCCTCCTCTCCTCTCCTCTCCTCCTCTCTCCTCTCCTCCTCCCCCTCTCCTCTCCTCTCTCCTCTCCTCCTCCCCCTCCTCTCTCCTCCTCCTCTCCTCTCTCCTCTCCTCCTCCCCCTCCTCTCCTCTCCTCTCCTCTCCTCCCCCCCTCCTCTCCTCTCTCCTCTCCTCTCCTCCTCTCTCCTCTCCTCCTCCCCTCTCTCCTCTCCTCTCTCCTCTCCTCCTCCGACTCCTCTCTCCTCCTCCTCTCCTCTCTCCTCCCCTCTCTCCTCTCCTCCTCCCCCTCCACTCCTCCTCTCCTCTCCTCTCCTCTTCTCCTCCCCCTTCTCTCCTCTCTCCTCTCCTCCCCCCCTCCTCTCCTCCTCTCCTCTCCTCTCCTCTCTCTCCTCTCCTCCTCCCCTCTCTCCTCTCCTCTCTCCTCTCCTCCTCCTCCCCCTCCTCTCCTCCTCCTCTCTCTCTCTCCTCCTCTCCTCTCCTCCCTCCCCCTCCTCTCCTCCTCTCCTCTCCTCTTCTCCTCCCCCTCCTCTCCTCCTCTCCTCTCCTCTCCTCTTCTCCTCCCCCTTCTCTCCTCTATCCTCCCCCCCTCCTCTCCTCCTCTCCTCTCCTCTCCTCCTCTCTCCTCTCCTCCTCCCCTCTCTCCTCTCCTCTCTCCTCTCCTCCTCCTCCCCCTCCTCTCTCCTCCTCCTCTCCTCCTCTCCTCTCCTCCTCCCCCTCCTCTCCTCCTCTCCTCTCCTCTTCTCCTCCCCCTTCTCTCCTCTCTCCTCTCCTCCCCCCTTCTCTCCTCTCTCCGCTCCTCTCCTCCTCCCCTCTCCTCCTCCCTCCTCTTCTCCTCTCTCCTCCTCCCTCCTCCTCTCCTCTCCTCCTCTCATCTCCTCCTCTCCTCTCTCCTCCTCTCCTCTCTCCTCTCCTCTCCTCTCTCCTCTCCTCCTCTCTCCTCTCCTCCTCCCCCTCCTCTCCTCTCCTCTTTTCTCTCCTCTCCTCCTCTCTCCTCTCCTCCTCTCTCCTCTCCTCTGCTCCCCCTCCTCTCCTTCTCTCCTCTCTCCTCTCCTCTCCTCCTCTCCTTCTCCTCCTCTCTCCTCTCCTCCTCCTCCTCTCCTCTCCTCCTCTCCTTCTCCTCCTCTCTCCTCTCCTCTCCTCCTCTCCTCTCCTCTCTCCTCTCCTCTCCTCCTCCCCCTCCTCTCTCCTCTCCTCCTCTCCTCTGCTCCCCCTCCTCTCCTCTCCTCTCCTCTTCTCCTCTCCTCCTCTCTCTCTTCTCTCTCCTCCTCTCTCCTCCTCTCCTCCTCTCTCCTCTCCTCTCCTCCTCTCCTCCTCCTCCTCTCCTCCTCTCCTCCTCTCCCTCCCTCCTCTCTCCTCTCCTCTCTCCTCTCCTCTCTCTCCTTCACCTCCTCTCTCCTCTCCTCTCTCTCCTCTCTCTCCTCTCCTCCTCTCCTCTCTCTCTCCTCCTCTCCTCTCCTCCTCCTCCTCTCCTCTCCTCCTCTCCTTCTCCTCCTCTCTCCTCTCCTCCTCTCCTCTCCTCCTCTCTCCTCCTCTCCTCTCCTCTCTCCTCTCCTCCTCTCCTCTCCTCCTCTCCTCCTCTCAGTGCCTGTATGAGCGGCCTGGGCCAGCCGCCGCAGGGAGGAGGGGGCCTGCGCTCTCGGAGGGCCCCCGGTCGGGAGGCGGGGCCCCCGGGAGCCTCAGTGACCACAGGAGGTGCTATGGAGACCTGCTGCTTGGGCCCCGGGCTCCTGCGGAGGCTCATTGAACTCCCCGCGCCTCCTCTGTCCAGACACCAGCTGAAGAGGCTCGAGGAGCACAGGTAAGAGAGGAGGAGAGGAGGAGAGAGGAGAGGAGAGGGGGAGAGGAGAGGAGAGGAGAGAGGAAAGGAGAGGAGAGGAGAGGAGGAGAGGAGAGGAGAGGAGGAGAGAGGAGAGGGGGAGAGGAGAGGAGAGAGGAGCACAGAGCATCTCTTCCCTCCCTGACCTCAAACATCCCTCTCCTCCTCCCCCTCTCCTCCTCTCCTCTTTCCTCTCTCCTCTCCTACCCCTCTCCCCCCCCTCTCCTCCTCCTCCCCCCTCCTCTCCTCCTCTCCTCTCCTCCCCCTCTCCCCCCCTCTCCTCCTCCTCCCCTCTCCTCTCCTCCTCTCCTCTCCTCCTCTCCTCCCCCTCTCCCCCCCTCTCCTCCTCCTCCCCCCCTCCTCTCCTCCTCTCCTCTCTCCTCTCCTCCCCCTCTCCCCCCCTCTCCTCCTCCTCCCCCCCTCCTCTCCTCCTCTCCTCCCCCTCTCCCCCCCCTCTCCTCCTCCTCCCCCCCTCCTCTCCTCCTCTCCTCTCTCCTCTCCTCCTCTCCTACCCCTCACCCCCCCCTCCTCCTCCTCCCCCCCTCCTCTCCTCCTCTCTTCTCTCCTCTCCTCCTCTCCTCCCCCTCTCCCCCTCTCCTCCTCCTCCCCCTCCTCTCCTCCTCTCCTCTCTCCTCTCCTCCTCTCCCCCTCTCCTCCTCCTCCCCTCTCCTCTCCTCCTCTCCTCCTCTCCTCCCCTCCCCCTCCCCTCCGCCTCCTCTCTCCTCTCCTCCTC